>JAUTXW010000901.1:0-87500 GCA_030620095.1 Kuschelorhynchus macadamiae | reverse complement strand
TATATTTTTATTTCATCTGATTCAGCGTTCAATTACCTATCATTACTCATATATATATCCTATACCTAAAATGAACAGTTTCGATTTTATTAGCCGTTTTCTGATTTGACTATTTTTTTTTAATATAAGTAAACAGATGTAGCGGGCTAAAATAAAAATGTCGTAAACTAAGCCTTATTCTCATTTCCTTGACACAGATAGCGACTATAAATAATGTTAGAAAACACAAATAAAAGTGAAAAGAAATTGTTATTTATGTTCTTACTGTTTAATGTTTACGAAAATAAGGGAGAGACGAAAAAAATATCTTGTGCCTGAGTATTAAACATGATTAAAACAGATTATAAAAAATTTTCAATATGGCCATCGTCCATTGCGATACATGAAGTGTAAATAGCCTCCATAGCGTTCCTTACCGAATTAGATGCATTAAAATTATTGATCTCTTCCCTGATTTTTATGGTGGTGGCCAGGATATTAAACCATGTCTTCCTATCCACAATGGAAAATGTTAATTAAGGAAATTTACTACCGGTGCAACCGTGTGGTAAGGGGCGCTATCCTGCTGAAAAATGATATTTTCTCGAATATTTGCTGGCAAGTCGTTGATAAAGGGCATGATTTCATTCCTAAAATACAAAAAATATTGGTCTTGACGACCTTGTTTTTTAATTGCTTTTATTAGACGTTTATTAGTTTGATACCAGTAATGAGTATTTTTCCGATTAAAAATACTCGCCGTATTAGATGAGGCCTCATCATTCCAAAGCACTTTTGAAAAAAACACATTTTCGAACTGCCGGTCCATAACATCACAACAAAAAGTCAATCTTTCATTAAAGTCTAATTGTGATAATAATTGAGTTGGAAAAAATGTATAAGGATGATAACCATTCACCTGCAGTGTTTTTTGAATACTTCCTCTACTGACACCTGCAATGTCTCTGTCAGCATCTCTTTGGGATCTTTCATCATCTTCCTCGAAATAAAGTAAAATCTCCAGTTGTTTTTCCTGAGTGAGGACAAAATTGGGGCGATTTTTCTTAGAGTTTTTAAGGACACCATTTTCCAAATCACGCACATTTCGAAAAAATATATTCCTGGAGGGAACTCGATTATTAGGATATTCCCTCGAATATTCTCTAAGGGCTAACCCTGGACTTTGATTATTTTTTATGAAACAGTTGTATAATTTCAAACATTCATCTAAACTATATAAAGCCATTTTTTAACAAATTTCGCAGCAAAAATTTGACAAAAACGACAAACAGAGCAAATGTCAACTTAAGTCAACAATTGCATTAGGTTATTTCCTAAGCCTATCTTGATTTTTTTAGTTTCTGATCTCATTTACTGGCAAAATTCCGGGATAAATCAGAAAACGGCTAATAAAATCGAAACTGTTCATTTTAGGTATAGGACATATATATGAGTAATGATAGGTAATTGAATGCTGAATCAGATGAAATAAAAATATACAGGGTGTTCCATTTGAAAAACTGGAGATTTTTACATTTATATTTCTGTTTGTTTTGCTCTCCATTTTTAACACCCTGTATATTAATTGGTTAGACCAGCATGGAAACTCGTTGAATTGAACCCTTAGTAATGTATGTTTAGGATATTAGTCAGTTCCATTAAAGTTTTATAGGTAAAAAATTTTTTTTAAAACAATATGTTTTTTTAAAAAAAATTCTGAAAACTCAATTTACTCAAAAACGATAAAGAATTCAAATATAGATGTTATTATAAAAGCTTTCGCAAATTAACAGTAGAATCGAAACATGTAATAATATATAGGATGTCCCATTTAAATTAAGAAAGTTGACATGTGTCACGTCAAAACGAAACACCCTGTATAAACAAAAGTGAAATAAAATAAAAATTTAATTGAATCCAAACAACTTTTGTATTTAACTTTTTGTCATAACTATTACCGATTTCTAGATAAGGTACTGTATCACCATAAAATGGCCACCCTGTACCTTGGAAACATGTCAGTTTTACGAATGTTTTGTGATTGCAATAATTTCGACACGTCTGGAATTCTGTTAGATAAAAACGAGACAAATTTTTTCTTTTTTTTTTAATATTTACTTAGATTTTTATTGCTGTACCGAGTTTGGGTTTATGATCTTACTGAAATGTACAGGGTTTTATGTATGGAGTAGTTTATTTATTTAGATTAATTTACTTTTAGATATCAGATTATAATAATTGGCTTAAGTTATTGATGTCTTTCTTATCGTTGACGGCATCTTTCTCTTTTTTAATTTGTATCATTTCTTTTATTGTGAGTTTTGCTTGCTCTAAAATTTTGGTTTGTTTAAAATCGAATTCATGTTTTTCTGTATGTTCGTGTTTGTGGAGTGCAGTTGATGCATTTTTTGTGTATTTGTGGCCGTTTAATCTACTATCTAAGTATTGTGTTGTCATTCCTATGTACGGGGTGGCCAACTAAGAATGGACGCCGGCCATAACTCGCTAACCGTTAATCATATAACTTGGGGGAAAAAAAATTATTAGCTAAATCGACTAAGAGAAATCGCTGGAAAATATTTTGAAGTTCCGCATATGGCCGCTAGGGGGCGCAACTGTTATGGTCAATCAGAAAAAGGGCTGTTTCTTAAAAAATATTCATGTAATGGTATATTATAAATACTGCCATCGTAAAGAGTAGAAAAATTGTGATTTTTTTGTTAAGGATATTTTGCTCTATCTCGTAAAATGTAGTGGTGGGGGAAGGTCAAACATGTTTTTATTTAAATGTCAATATTTTATAAGTCAACGGAATTGAACAAACTAGGTCTCGTTTAAAAGAGCTCATCTTAACTAATAATCTGATGTACAAAAAAATCCGATTTGATTTCGCCGTGGTAACTACAGGGCGCTGATTGACATCACAACAATTATTACGCATTATTTTGAAAATTTGAAATAGCACGCTATATCTCTTTTAACACAATTTAATAGAGGAGGAAATTCTCAATAAGTCAGTGCAAATTTCAGCTTCCTAACTTTTTTCAAACCGGAAATATAAATAAAACAAATATTAGGGCGCTGGGTACTCAACATCTCCCTAATCTGTATGGACATAGCCTACATCACAATAATTCAGTAATAATACCACAGATAATATTCAACGCAAATCGCTAAAAATTATACTAATGTTCTGTTCAATAAATCTAAACATTTTATTTAATAATATGACTTTGCCTGTTAGCCATAGTTCAAAGTTTTTAGGAATTACCATAGATTCCAACTTTGAGTGGAGCCTGCATATAGATGACGTTTGTCCGAAACTAAATAAATGTTTTTTTTATGATAAAATCTTTAAAAAACTCATTAAGTGTTTCTAATATAGTAACTGTCTACTACGCTAATGCATACCTAGTCATGTCGTATGGTTTGGCAATGTGAGAAAGCGCGCAGGACTTGAACAGAGTGCTGGTTATACAAAAAAGAATCATGAGACTGATCTTTAACTTGTCATATAAGGCATCCTGTAGGAAAGTCTTTAAAAATAAAAAAATACTAACAGTAGCATGTGTCTGTGTATATAAACTCTTAGTGAATATATATCAAAATCAAGACAACTTCATTTCGCATAGCTTCTTTCACAGTTATCCGACACGAGATAGAGAAAATGTTTGTAATGGAAAACTCAATCAGGTTTTTTTTCTATCTCGTATAAAAGGTATATTGAACCTCTATTCAATGCCGTGTGGTTTTTTAAAATCGATTTAGCGGTTATGCGTAGATCACTGACTATTTTACTCAATATTTAACATTTAATTTCTAACAATGAATGAACCTAGCCTTAATTATCACTATTAACACTATACTCTTATCATTTCTGACAAATAGGTTATATAAGCACATATAAAATAGTATTTTAAAACCTTAAATTATACGATACATATTGATTGCGATTCAAGTATAATACATTGAATAATATATTTTAAAAATGAATATTCAAATTTATTTTTAGCTAGCAAGAACAATAAGTCTATTGAAAATAAATAATGCAGACATTACCTTGAATAAGGCTCTTTTCTATTACAAACAAATGATACAATTCAATGAAAAGAATAAAGATATAAATGAATTAAACTCTATACAGAGGAGCATGTGTCAATATAGACATGCAGTCCCCGCCATCAGAACATTATCATTGGGGCAAAATTTAAAGGTTTAAACTCAGTCAAGGGGTGCCGTTTACGAATGTGATTCTGAATGCATATCAACACAATTTGCAGAACAGTAAATACTTTGACTAAATGTAATAAATTTCATGTTGTTGTGTTTCATCTTAAACCTAGGACATGGAAAAGATTTTCCAAAATAATTTTGGTATCGTGACAGTACTATTTAGGCGAATTAACTTAACGATCTTAGAGTATTTTGAAAAGTGAACAGGCAGCATGTCGAGGAGGAAATAAACTACGGTTTTTACTGCATTATTTTTAGCTGCATTTGAATTTCACTAAACTTTGTTTTCCTTATCCGCAATCATTTTTAAGCAAAGCTATTGGTTTCAAAAAAAATTCAACGTTTTTAAAAAACATGTCTTTCATTAAACACTGCAATCTGAACTATATTCTTCGAAATCAAATTTCGTTTCTCTTTTAGATATAGCTTTATCGATGTCTTTTGAAAAGATCCTATTCAAATTTCCTGTTAACAAACTTATTAATGAACAAGATAATTGAAAAAATATTTTTTTTAACATAAAATTTCCTGAATTTTGACTCAAAAATCTCATCAGAAAAGTTTAATCTATTTATTGCAGTCTCATAAAAGGTCGTTTTTCTCGAAAAAGCTTTAATTTTGGGAAATTGATAAGGGACAGATTTTTGCAGAGTTGATTATGGTATACTGAATAAAAAGAGCCAGGGCTCCTTTTGACCGATTCCAGCTGTCCAAATCGTAAAGTTATATAGGGTTTAGAAGTATTGGGTGTAAACATACTCAAAACTTAAAATAATTGAGGCTATGTTTTTACCTTAACTACGCTCTTTGTGGCAATGTACTTGGGTCTTCTTCAACACGTTTATCTAGTTTGTCACAAGCAAAATAAAGTTCCCTATTCAAATATTTTCAAACCACTAAACCACATCAGACTAAATAAAATGCAGAAAATTAAAGGAGCGCGTGCATAGACGTTCTCAATCGACTGGTGTCTACTTCAAGAACTGTTCACTGAAATAAGACACCTTTATCCGGTTTATTGCGTTTTCTTTTTAATTGGTTCTTTTTGCCCACTAGGTTAGGTTAGGTTAGGTCTTGCCCGGTCCTCCCCGACATTTTATAATAGCTTTAAACGCGTGTTATATTCTAATACCTAGAGTTTACGATAGCAACGTCACAAACGTTTTGTAGTCGGAGTTAATATATTTAAATAAAAAAGTAAGAAAAGTAAGAGAGCAATTTTAAGGAGTAATAAATAGAAGAAGTTTGATGTTTATCTCTCTATATGTCAAGTTTTATTGAATTTTCTTAAATATCATACAGCAATTTAAAAATACCTTGCCCAGAATGTTAGCGCCACTATAACTATATCTATTTAAATAAAAAAATAGTGTATAACAGGTTTTAAAAATTGTCTTCGACATTGCATAATTTAGATCCACTAAAACCACAATATAAAATATTAATTTTATTTATCTGATCATGAGAAAGGACTATAAGTTTATACGAGCATTTTATATTTGATCTCTATTTGTTGTTTAGTACAACCACTCTGCTATGCTAAAATTTAAAAGCGGCACCGAGAAAATCTATCAAATAGTGAAACATATACAAATATGTCTACTTGTGCATACCGAGTAGCTCTCAAAGAACACCCCGTAGAGTTGTGGCTAGGCCCTGCTGAGAAAATGGCTTTATTACAACCATTATATAAGTCCCCTCTGCGACAGTTAACTATCCTTATTCAATCAAGCAACATTGTGCCTCGCTCAGCGCCTATATGATTATTTTGACATTGTGAACCGCCGTTTTTGTTTCGAAATTAGTTGACGACGTTAAGCTACACATTTGGTGTGGTAAAAGATTCAATGTTTATCAGAATAATGGAGAGTCGTTTTAGAAAAGGGGTGCGAAAAATAGGGTAATTTTTGAAACAATTTTTATGGATATTCCTTTATTAAGTTGATATTGTAGTTCATAGATGTCACTTTACCCCAAAATTATTATATGTGAGCTATAGCTTTTTGTGTAATTGTATCAATATGTTTGATGTTAATTTGGATGTGGTATATCTAACAAATCAATCTGGTAGAATGATCAGTTCAGTCACTCTACTAATTGTGACATTCGTAATGGTTTTTTGGGTATATAAAGAGACGGGACGAGTTTAAAGTTGTGAATTGTCGATGTTGTAGTAAGGATTAAGTGGTTTTCTTAAAAAAATGTATGACATGTTTATATGATATGCATAAGCATAATGACTCATTATAAATTTTAAGATTTACATTCATAGACATACTCATAATGTGAATGTTTATCCTTTGTACACAATATGTGCAACACATTTAGTTAGATTTGGTAAGAATTGTCTACATTTAAAACAAACAAACCTGGTGTGAAATTGATTATGATGAAGATGATCAAGCGATTTTTCAAAATATATGATAAAAACCAGAGAGCAAAACGCTCAAAATATGAGAGTTATGATGAAAACGATGACCAAAAATATGACATTTTTTTAGATTCAAGACTAAGATTAAGACAACCAATTTAAGAATATTTTTTGATTTTCCCCTATTCTAAAAAAATAATGTACAAGTCGGGGATAATATGGGCAATTTTTAAGATATAAATAGATCAACCAAAACTAATACAAGGTTGTCATTTAATTTTTTCTCCTAAATTCATCTCGTCTTAAACCTAGGATGTGAAAAAAATGTAGGATTTAGATTACTGAGTAATCAGTGATCCAATCATCACGATTGACAGTTTTAATATGTTATTAAATGATTCATGTTTGAGATTTTTTATTTCATAAGGAAAATTATTATAAGTTATAGAACATATATTTTTGTATTTGATGAACAGTTATTTTTATTAGTATTTAAATTATGAATATTATTTAAAAATTGATAATCAGGTAATTTGTTTAAAATTATTTTATGAATAAAACAAGATAAGTAGATTTCGCGTTTAAATTCTAAATTAGTTAATTTAAATCTATTAAAAATTGGAGATTTATGACCATATTTTCTAAGGCCAGTTGCATAGTTGATACAATTATTTCGTAAAATTTTGAATTTCATATATGTTTATCATTAGAACTGCTATACTTTTATGATAAATTGTATCACAACAATCAAGACCACTTAGAATTAAAAAATCAACAAGTTTTAGTTGAGTGTTAGTATTAAAAAAATCTTAGTATAAAATATGCAATTTTAACGGTTTTTTTTTATATGGTTATTAAAATTTAAATTTTGATCAAAAACAACACCAAGATTTCTCATTGAAGTAACTAAAGGAAGAGTACAACCCTCATGAGTAATTTCAAAATTAGAATTGGATTTTATTCTAAATTTTTTGAGACAATTAAAAATGATTTAGATTTATTTAAATTGATTTTTAATCTATGGTTTTTAATGTTTTTACATATATTGAAAAGGTCTTCATTTATTAAATTAACAAAATGTATTATATTTTGAAAATTAATTTTATCATAAGTTTGAGTGTCATCTGGGTTAAAAAGGTCACCTTGCTTAATAGATAAATAAAAATCAAATGTGCAAATAATTAAAAGCAGTAGGCCAAGTACAGACCCTTGAGGTACTCCTTTATGTATCGATAGCATATTAGAAGTGTCAAATTTGTATTCGTGAGAAAGATGTAAGTTAAGATGCATACAACGATATAAAAAGTTAATAAATAGCACTCCAGGGGGGCCTGGGATGAAGTATGTTGCACAACTTTCAAATTATCAACTTCTTTACGTTTTTAAAGAAAAAAGCTAGGCCGGTTTTACATGGTTTTCTCGGTAGAAGAAGATGCATTTGTTAATTTTTTGGGTCATTTTACGGCCTAATAAAAAGGGATCTCTGCATATATACGAAGTAATTTTTCAATTTGACCCAGTGTCCCAATTTAAAAATACGACGAAATTTACATCCCCTATCTAATTCCCTCAACTAACATTGTCACAAGATTGTCAAAAACAAAAAAATGTATGTAATGTAACGATTTCGAACAAAATAAAAACGAAACAAGGTATTTCTTTGTGAATTATTGACCAGTTTTAAATTGTAACTAAATTAGGTTTTATAATAAATTGGATCATTCAATTAAGTTTAGTTCCTTTTCGCCTTTATTGACTTTCTAATTTTATGTTTAGCGGCAAATTATAAAAGAATAATAAATCTTGAAATGTCAACAGGGTTTGACTACTTGTTGGTTTTTAAAAACGATAAATGTCAAGTTGTGTTCTGATATGCATTACAGGTTTTTATAAAGAACATTTAAATAATTGATACATTTTGCAAAACTAACATAAGATAAAAAAATATGAGTTTGTATATTAATTTAAACATCGTACAAGATGTATGATTAAAAATACGAACAGGTGTAGTTTTTTTAATGTGTTCGAAAATTATATGATAGGAATTTCTGAGGGTTAAATTTTAAATAATTGCAGAAAATGTTGCAATTTAGGGTTCTGTATCAAAATCCAATAGGTTTTAAATAATTTCCGTATTTCTAGTAAGTGTAGGTAAGTGTTAAATATATATTAATTCAAATTTAATATACACTAAATTCAGTGTAAACTATTTTAAAAAAATTAACTTTAATATTGCTCTTATTTTTGACGCACCCTGTATACCTAAGACTGATTATTATATAATCAGAGAGCATTTAAAATTTAAAATCTTATTTTCCCTGTATACATTTTAAATAGAAAATAAACTTGCCTCTGTACATCTATAAAATAGTTATTTATACCATAAGGGATGTAAGTAACATTTACCAGTCGAGGACGAGTTTGCGCCCGAGCGATAGTGAGGGCTGGCAAAAAAGTTCGAGACTGGTTAATGTACTTACATCCCATATTTTTTCTAAAACCAGTTGCATAGTTGTTCCCCCTCCCTGTATTGTATGTTTATAAGAAAATGCTGGATATATTTTTGGATTTTTATTATCATAACATTCGATAGCATTCTCATTAACTTATGAAGGCAGCCGTGATCCGTTGCCCGAGCAACATAAGCAGTTTTTATTTTATCAACAACGTCAAGTTGACAATTCATAGTTTGCAGAAGTCGAATTGTTTGATTCTGTGTGGACAAAATGGATGTTTCAGACATAGAAGAATCAGCGAATATTGCTTGTTTATCTCTACTACCCCAAAAGTCCCTTGTTTTTGGAGTATTTCCACGAAAAAAGTGCTATATTGAAGTCCTCATCAAGCTTATGGTGTGAGTATTCGATGTTGAAGTACATACCTTTTTTATAGAGGAAAATATAGATATTTCTAAGTATCCAATACTTCGAGCGTTTTTGAAAAGAAAAAATGATGGTTATAGACCCAAAAAATCGAATGTGTTTAACAGTGAAGATGTGAATAAGTTCATGCTTGAAACCCCCGATGATATATACTTATTGATGAAGGTCGTAATAGTAATGGGAGTTGCTGGAGCCTGCCGTTCTAATGAACTCTTTGAAATACAAATGGACAATGCTAAAATAAGTCAAGAAGTCATAATTGTGACCATTCCTGACTCCAAAAATGGAATGTCACGTACATTTACAGTGACAAAAAGTGACGACACTCAGGGTTGTCTTTCAAAATAATTCAAAAGTACATTGATACAAGATCCCACATGACGACTATTAATCCGCCCTTCTTTATGCAATATCAAAATGGAAAGTGCTTAAACCAGCCTGTCGGGAAAAATACGTTTTCGTCAATTCCAAGTAAAATTGCAAAATTTCTAAAGTTTGAGAACTTCAAAATGTATACTGGACACTCTTTTAGAAGAACGTCGGCAACTTTATTAGCAAATACTGGAGTTGATGTATTAGCTATTAAGCGACATGGTGGATGGAAATCCGCTACTATTACAGAAAGATACGTAGCTGAGAGCCTCAATAATAAAAAGGAAGTAGCGAATAAAATTGTATACAATAAGACCCAGCCAGAAGTCTCTTGCAGTGCTTCAACAGTGACAGAAGCATTGGTTAGAAATGAAGGATCTGTGGAGTCAGAAAATGTAATACACATAGAAAAGAAACGGGAAAACGTGTTTCCAAGTTTTGTTAATAATGTGAATAATTGTAATAATTGTACCATTAATATTCATCTCAATTATTAATACCACCGGATTTCTGTCCGTATTTTTCTAATATGTTGATGAAATCAAAAATTAAAGCTACTTATAATAATTTTAGATTATTATTTCCCTAAGTTTACTTACATCCTGTCGTTAAGGGCAACCAATACCTTGTTGAGTAACTTTCACTTACGTCTGTCAAAGCAGTGTCAAAATAGGTTGCTTACAATAGAGGGAGGGGGAAAATATTATCTGTTTCACAGCTAGCTAAGCATCAGATAAACTCTAACGTTTTCATTCCCCCAAAAAAATGATAACCGAAACACTCGATTAGTCTAATATCATTTACAACACAACATGTAAATTGCTTATCTAAGGTGTGTACCATAAAATTAAGTATTAAATTGCTAGAATCTGCGTACTTTGTTAAAACTATACATTTTATTTTACCAAACGTAGCATATGTACCAAAATAAAGTCTTGAGAAAGCTCAACACAATGAGCGAAACGTTGGCTTAATATGAAAAATTTTGTTTTACTATTAACCTAGGTCCAAGAAAATAAGGTTTCCAAATATAAATATAACTTTAATGTGTTACTAAACGACCATGTACTGAATTAAATTGACTTCTGAGATTCATAACAAGAGACGTTCCGGGTAAAGTAAATTTACAGATTTTTTTTATTTAAAAACTCTAGGTAGAAGTAAATAAATACATACTAATTGTTATATCATCAATTAATTTATTTTTTTTTTAGATTTGAGTGTATTTTTTTTTATTAAATTGATTCTTAAGCTAGTAAAATATAAATTCATTTAGTTACTAATTTAGCAAATCATCTCTCAAAAAACATTAGTCTATGCTGACTAAGAGATTGCATAATTGTAATTTCATAATAAATGTATTTATGCAGTTTTTTTTCTATCTACGATCTTAAGGTGACCTTCACTAGTGGCAACCAGAGTTGATGTTGTTTTGTTTTCAGACCATTGTTTAAAATACGTATTCCATTGAAATCTCTTCACAACTGACAACAATTCCTTGGGAATTTACATTCTTACAAATGAATAAGTCAGATGTAACACGATAAGATGAAACATTTTTAAATTATGTTGTATAAAAAGGCCAAATTATATCGTTAATACAAGATCTAGCTGTAAAACATTGTAATCTAGTTTACTATGAATCCATGCTACTATGTTATTTTCTTCTGTTTTTTTTATACACAATTTTATTTAACATAATATTGCATTTAACAGAATGTTCATTTTTTTTGTTACATTTTGAAGCTTTTTTATATCTCGATAACGGGAACTAATTAAGTATTGACGTATTCGCGTTTTTGACTAGTTCATGTTAGTGAATAGGCAGATTTATAACTTGAATTAATAATATGTGCACGGTGGTCGTTTTATTATTGGACTATTCCTTATGTTGGAACTTGTAGAAGATAGCAAAAAAAGTTGTTTGAGGTAATCTGACTTTTATTTTATGTATGTTTCATATCTACAGGGTGTCTAGTTGATCGTGGGCCGGTATCAATTGGATTCGCTACAAAATTTTAGATATAATTTATATATATTATATAAGCATTCAAAATGAGGGTTACTTTGTTAAAAAACGATTATTTCAAATGTTTTTTTGTTTTCGATATATTGGCACTTTAACATGTTTCTACAGTAATGAAGTGGCATTGATAGGATAACAAACTTTATTTAAAAATTATCTTATAGATATCTCAACACGGAACAGAAACGATTATACCTAATAATGAGAAAAACTTTTTTTTTAAATTAATTACAAATAATAAACGTATCTATCTAATTCTTACTTACATAATTACCTAACAATTACAATATGCCACCAAAAAATCAGAAACTATTGCAAATAGTTGCCACTATTTTCTACAATACCTTGATTAAGTAAATTCCAGTGGCGGCTCATGGTGAATTATATTGGGAGGTCAATAACAAATTTAAAAAAAGGCATACTTTTAATAGTTAAATAAAAATAAATATCTTATCTTTAAATTTCTACAATACCTTGATTAAGTAAATTCCAGTGGCGGCTCATGGTGAATTATATTGGGAGGTCAATAACAAATTTAAAAAAAGGCATACTTTTAATAGTTAAATAAAAATAAATATCTTATCTTTAAATTGAACTTTAAATTCTCTTGAAGTTCAGGTCGATTCTTCGTTCTTTAGAATTAGAAAAATGCTGAATGACACGTTTGTTAAAATTGCACGCACATTCCTTTTATAAACGATTTCTCGATACTTAACATTGCTAGTTTAGTCTAGGATAGTCTATTTCGGCCCAACTCCTCAACAAAATTTATAAGCCCTCCAAAAATTTCTAAGGGATTTTCTATAAGCTGTGTCTATTAAGAAATCATGGTTCTTGGGATTAGACCGTGTCAAAATGGAATCACTTTCCGACGTTTCGCCTTCGATTGCAAGAGGCATCTTCAGGGATTTTCACTTCATGAGATCGGAACACTGAATGAGCTCGGAGAGACCCAGGCCGGCTATTTATAGTCGACCTGTGTTTACGGAAGCGTGACTCTCTGTAACGATTGGTTTCCACGTATGATGTAGACTGAAGCCCGTATCTCTATTAAAATTGTTAGGATGCTTATAAATTTCAATAGATTTTCTAATTTTGCGTTTATAAAGTCCCGAAACCGATGCAAGAACTTTGGTTTCTTTTACATTTATGACATGCCCAGTAGAATGTTGGTGTTCAGATAACAGCAGATTGTACAATTTGTTTCTTTCTGATACATCGTTCATGTTCCTTAAGCCTAGTAGAAATGGATCGTCCAGTTTCTCCAATATAAACATCACCACAGGAACAAGGAATCGTATATACTCCTTCCGTTTGAAAAGGAATAATGTCCTTTGGCGATCTCAAACATTGTCCAATTTTCTTGAATTGTGTGTTGAAGATTGTACGTATGTTGGACCGGCGCAGTAACCGTGCAATCTTGTCTGTGGTTCAGTGTATAAACGGAAGAACTACATTTCCTATCGGTAATTCCTTATTAGTATCATTTCGTGGAGTAGGATTATTATATTATCTAGTTGATCGTCTAATATCGTCAGTACAATATCAATTCCCTCTTAAAGCTTGAGTCAGTTTCTCTGTTTCCGATTATAAAGAACTTTGGTCACAAATCAAGAAAGCCCTGTAAACCAATGAATTAATGACTGATTGCTTTTGTGCTGGATGATGATGAGAATTTGCATTTAAGTACCTGTTCGTATGCTTTGATTTTCTATATACAGAGTGTCCTAAGGAACCATCCCCTTTCCTTTGTACAAGAACATCTAGAAAGGGAATCGTGCCTTCTGATTCAATTTCCATTGATTCAATTTTATGTTAGCATGTTGTTGATTTAGATGATCAAGAAACCCAGGGAGGTTTTCTGGACCATGTGACCAAATTATAAAAGTTTCGTCTACATATCTGAACCTTGATTTTGGTTTTAGTGGAGACAAAATACGTCGATGAAGGACATGCTTCAATTAGATCTAAAAGCGAGTTGTCAATACTATTATGGTGAAATAAGTCTGATATTATGGAAATTGAATCATTTCTAGGCACATTCGTATATAGCGTTTCTACATCGAAACTGACTAAGATATCTTTGGAATCTAATTGGATTGATTTCAGTTTTTCTACAAAATGCGTAGAGTTTCTAATATATTAATGTGTTTTTCCTGTAAAATGATTAAGAATATTTGAAAGATATTTACCAATTTTAAAAGTAGGAGATCTTATTGCACTGACGATAGGTCGAAATGGTACATTAACCTTATGTATTTTAGGTAGTCCGTAGAACCGCGGGATCCTTGAGCTGCTTGGCCTTAGCATCTTCTTCTCCTCTGTTAATAGGTTGGATGCATTTATAAGGTTGGTTATCCGTCTTTCAATTTTGTTGGTCGGGTCTACTTGGATCACTCTGTAGATGTTGTCGTCCAAAAGTAGCTGTATTTTCTTCACGTAATCTGTTTTGTCCATGACAACAGTGGCATTTTCCTTGTCCGCTGGAGGGACCAAAATGTCTGTATTGTTGTTTAATGTTTTTATTGCCGTTCTTTCCGCAGCTGATAGATTCGACTTAGGCGGTTTAGAATTTTTGATGATCTTCGCTGTTTCATACCTTACTGCTTCTAATTGTCGCTTCAACGGATGACACTATATCTTCTACGAGTATGTCTTTTGGTGTAAGTTTTGACCTTTAGATAGGACGGATTGTTCTGCTTCAGTAAGGATTTTGGAAGATAAGTTTATAACGGTGTCCTGTAGCAGTTTTAGTGGTCTTCGGCTGTCTAGCAGTCTTTTAGAACTTTTTCTGTTGCTTAATTGTAACTCCTTGATGTATCTTTTCTGCTTGCGCATTGGTAATGTTATCGAGAGTTCTAAATGTTTGATATTCAAGTATAAAAGCTAATTTTAAATGAATATTTAATAACTTACGAGCGTTTATATCCAAATCACGTCGAGTAGCTTTTATCCTTTCTCTTACCAATGCTATACTGGCTCGTTTGTGGATGTTCCTTGCACTTTTTGATGTTACGTGGTGTTTCATCTGTAGAGATTTTGGTACTACGTCTTCATCTCGGCATCTAAGGAGAAAAGCTAGTTGGCAAAGTAGCTTCTTCTTGTTGTTCCTGAGATCGCCAAAAGTTTTGGCACCCTTCTTGATTTCCTCCCCATAGAGGTTAGCTAACATAGAACGAAAGCTTTCACGACTGTAGTCAATTAAGAAATCATGGTCTAGCTGACCATAGCATAGTTCATCTGCAGAAAATGCATGTTTTTAATTTTTTCTTTTAAGTGTTTTAAGTCTGTAACACCGGTTTTGCACCATAATGAGTCCAACGAGTCCTTAGAAAACAACAAACCAACAAAACAGTAAAATGAGTTAGTGACTTCACAACTACATAACCAGTTTCGATGAACCTCTTTATTTTTGTTTTTACTAGTTTGTAGTATACTAAGTTCAGGCAAATTGCGACCACTTACCTTGAATACGGCTATTTTCTCAAAATTAAGTTCGTTAGCACTCTTTAGTTGTTTAATTTTTTGCACTACCGACATTTTAATTCATCTACATTCACAACTCAAACATAGACCACCTTGAAATTGGTTATTTTTGCAAAATTAAGTTCGTAAGCACTTTGTAGTTGTTTATTTTTTTTGCACTAGTCACTACCAACATTGTATTTATTGTATATTTCCAACTCACACATGGAGCATGAAAATAAAAAAATATATACTACAAACAACAGTATATAAAACAATCTTCATCGATTAAAAACGTCCGAAACAATATCGAATTGGAATATCGTCCGCGCGACCTCTGAACAACTGAACTTCCGTATGCCGACGTGATGCTGCGACCGATCGATCGAATTATGAGAATTCCATTTGCTATCACGTTCGGCTGCCACTCGGTAGCTGTGAAATCTTCGAGTACTTTTTAGTATAGCATATTTTATTATGCCTAAGGAACGCAACGAGACCATTCGAACCGCCACGCGCGGCTGATAGTGTAGCGTATTTAACTTTTCCCAAGGTTCGCGTTTTATTACAACTATTAGGAGGCAGGGTCAAACGAATAATTTATTTTCTGAAATATTTTTGGGGGGTCATTGACGAAATGTCCCTATGGAAGAGCCGCCACTGGTAAATTCACACTTTCTTGGACTCTTTGTAGCAATTCATTTACGGTCGTTGGCTTCTCCTGGTAAACAATAGTTTTTCAGGTACCCCGTAAAAAGTAGTCCATGGAAGTCAAGTATGGACTTTTGGGTGGCCAGGCAAGATTGCCGTTTTCTCCAATCCAGTAATTGGTATAGATTGGACAGGTAGTTAGATATTTCTTGGCTCCTACGATAAGGAGCGCCATCTTGCTGCCATATTAAATTTCTCAATTCTTCTGAGTTTAAATTCTGCCTATGATTAATATTTACATGAAGTTTAGAATGTTGTTAACCACTTTTTTTCAATATCAAAGAATAGTAAAAATGCAATTTGCAAAATTCAGGATAAAAGTGTAATTTCAGAGAATTAATTAAGGTTTATTTAAAAAGAAAGTATCGTTCAGTAGTTAGAGACAGACGTGTAAGTTGTGTCCCACCCTGTATAAAGTTTTTAATAATTATATATTTTTTGGACACTCGGTATACGGAAACTTACTAGTAAAGAAGAAAACATACTCAATTAGGCATAACTATATTTAAAAAGTGCCTAAAATTCCTAATTTAAAAGAAAGTAGTTTTTATGTTAAAAAAAATAAGTTTAAAAAATAATCAAAATTACTCAGACTACATTTTTTAAGAGGTCATTATATCTTCTAGCATTTAAATTTTCCTCGCAAAATACTGGGCCTAAAATTCTTGATCGCCAAATTACGCACCAAACCTTAACGGACCTTCGCCCTTGGGTTTTTACCTCAACTATTTTCTTTTGGTTTCTGTTGCTCCGTTAATGTAAATTTTTTCTGTTAAATACCCTGCTGCAATATTACGGAAAATATTTCCCGAAAAATGTTTATCCATTTATAGTACTGCAAATCTCTAACCGTCTATTATAGTCTTCTTCTTCCAGTTTTTGAACGGTCAAATACTTGTAGGGGCTTATAGCTATTTATCTTTAAACACGTCTGGATACTAGTCCTTTTCAAATTCAAGTCCAGAGTTGGCTGTCGGATGGAAGTTTCAGGCGACTCTTCAAAATGTAACAATATATTTAACTGATTTTCATCATCATTTAAATGAATTAATTAATTTTCCGAATCAAACTGTGATTCTTCGAACACACTCGTAGACTCTAGCAAAAACTTTCTTTTCCGGATGGCGTCTTAGAGTGAAATTGATACATTAAAAAACTTTAGAACGTAAGTATATTAATAAAAACAACAGTAACAACAACAATAATGACAAAAAAGAGTAACAATTATGTAGAATAAAACCAATAGATTGATTTCAAAGCGAAAATAATGACAGTTCTCGATTGTGTTTTATTTCAGCTTGGCCGTCATGGCCAACTAATAGCAAACTTTAGAAGTTGTAAGCATAGCATTTATTCAATAGAAAAATGTTAAATTGCCAATTATTCTAAAACTAAAAATTTAATCAGGTCATCCCCATATGACCTTTAGTTCAAAACCAAAATCGGGTAAGTAGTAACCCTGAAACGTACACATCTGCAAAAATCTTGGAGGGCGACTTTTTCACGTTTACAATACTTTCCTTTCATAAGGGAAGTAAAAATTCAAAGCTACAATATTTAAGGAGTTGCCTACAATGGATAATCTAAAATTTATTTTCACATGTTTTCTGCATGTAATAAAACAGTAACATTAAAGATAGAAGCGTAGACGAGACTTAAAAAAAAATTTATATCTAGCAAAAAATAGGTCAAAGAACGGTCTGAATGATAACAATATATAAAAACCAATTCATATGAATAGGGGAAAGTTTAAGGCATTCAATAAGCATAGTACTACGGTACAATTTTTATCGCTATAGGAAGGCATTTCCATTTTATATCATTAAATAACTAAATTAAACGGCGCGGAAAATGGCTGTACAGGATACACTATTCTAGATTTATAATTTATGGGCTCCCGTTTGAAATGTTATTTACCGTGAGCTTGGAGGCATTGCAAATAATATAATATGTTGTAATATATTATGCATGCACTTCTTGGCTTATTCTAATTCAGTAAAATTACTTTTCTTGCTTATTTAATTCATTCATTTACACAAATTAGAAAATAATTCTTTTTTCTGATTAATTTTACGTAATTTTACCCTATTTAATCAGATCCAGAAGAGTTTCACGACAGATGTAAGCACATAATGCAGAAGAATATTTAAAATTGCAACAAATATTATCCTGATGTGAAAAATACCAGATGCGTGATGTCACAGATCTAGTAAAAAAACTACCGTAAATGTCCGCGCCGGTGCCACTAGCGAAAATAAAAAGTACCTATTTGTGCGTTAAAAGTTTTCTTAAAAATCATATCAGGTTTTGATATAATAAGCAGCTTTTTATACATATTGTTGGAAGAACCTTTTTTTTGAATTTTGAACATCGTGTATCTTAAAACCTAAGCAGTTAAATAACCACTTCTTTTTGAATTCAGAGAAGGGGCTGCCAAAATGCCTTAATATACGGCGACAAATATAAAAGTCAATGCACGGGGTTTTAAACTAAATTCTCTAGTCTGTGTGTATACATTAGTTGAATAAGAGAAGAATCGTGTTTTGTTGAATATACAGGGTGATTAAAAAATATGTACCGATGTAAGTCTTGACGAAATATGAAAAAAAGTTTTATATAATTTTTCTTTAAACCTCACTGTTTAGGATACACAGGCCGTTAAACATGTGTGATAAAAAGGACATTTTATTATGTAATATCTGTTAGGAACGAGATATCAATTTCAATTTTGGAACAGGTTATCACTACATAAGGACCCATTAACCCAACAAACGACAACCATATGGGTCACTTAAGAGGCGTAGAACAGATATGCCCTGTATTTATGGTCATATTTTTTTACCACTCGGTATATTACCTATTTTTATTAAAAATATTTATAGCTTGGCTTCTTTACTAAAAATTATTACTCTTAGATTTTTTTCATACGAGCTATCATTTCGGAGTTTTATTCAAGTTAATGCGTCAAAACCCTTTATAGGCCAAGCAATAGAGCAGAAATCTATTGATTTTGTGACAAAAATATTACCTGAAAACCAACTGTGCCATCAATTAAAACACATTCTGCTGGTTCATTCTAATGTTTTTCTACTCGTAACTATTATTTATTAATTTGTTATAAACAATTTAGTGCCAAAAATGGCGTTTTTTGATAATTTTTTTTTGCTTATAAAATGAAAAAGATTTAAGCAATTGTAATTGTAATAGAGAATTGAAATACGAACAAAATGAGCGATTAAACAAGTCCATCGGATGATTAGTTTCGAAGAAAACCCTGAAAAATCGGAAAATTCGCCAGTTGTAGCATAGACCTTCCGGGAAATGGTAGTGAATGACATGAGCTTTATGCAAGCACAAGACAGGCGCCGTCGGATAATTAGTTTGTAAGTTATTGTTATTTGAATTTTTTACTGCGCTAACTTCCTGCGCGTCTGGATGCGACACGAATTGGTCGATGTCAATTTTATAAGAAATTCTTGAAAACTCAGTTATCGTGCTGCCAAATGTATATTTTCATTTTGCATTAAAATGTTGCAAAAGTAGTAAAAAATGCTTATAAACAAGACATCTTCACTTGTATCCATTCACTTTGTCAAATCATAGATACCCTTGATTTGAGAAAATAGTATATGATTTGACACAGTGATTGGATACGAATGAAGATATGTCATGTTTGTAAGCATTTTTTACCAGTTTTGCAACATTGTCTTGCGCTTGCATAAAGTTCAGGTCATTGACTACCATTTCCCGGAAGATCTACGCTACAACTACGCCAACAAATAGCCGACTTATACATTTTTGAAGAAATAGTGCATTTTCCGTTTTTTCCGGATTTTTTTCGAAACTAATAATCCTATCGACTTATTTAATAGCTCGTTTTGTTCGTAGTTCAATTCTATACAAGTCACCTCTTTATAGCATTGCGATTGCTTAAATCGTTTTCATTTTATAAGGAAAAAACGAAAAACAATGAAAACGAACGCCATTTTTTGCACCAAATTATTTATAACAAATTTATAAATAATAGTTACAAATAAAAAAAACACCAGCATGAACCAGCAGAATGTCTTTTAAGTGATGGTTCAGTTGGTTTTCAGGTAGTATTTTTGCCACAAAATCAACAAATTTTGACGCATTAACTCGAATAAAACTCCGAAATGCTAGCTCGTATGAAAAAATTCTAAGAGTAATATTTCTTAGTAAAGAAGTCAAGCTATAAATATTTTTAATAAAAATCGGCAATATACCGAGTGGTAAAAAAATATGACTTTTAAAAACTTTTTTAAATTTAGGCCATATACCCCTCTGAAGTGACTGAGTTTGTCGTTGGTTAAGTTAATGGGTCTTTATGTAGTGATAACATGTTCCAAAATTGAGATTGATATCTCACTCCTAACAAATATTACATGTTTAATGCCCTGTATATTCTAAAGGGTGAGCCTTAGAAAAAAATTATATAAAACTTTTTTGTATATTTCGTCGAGGTTTACATGATTATAATTTTCGGTAATTATTTCTGAATGACCCTGTATAAATGGAGGACTGATTTTTGATTAATTACTATAAAGTGATCCAGATAAACGAGTCTTTTTGAAAAGAACTAGCGGTTTAAGAGAAATGATTAGATTTTACCAAAAAAAAAAAGGTAGAAACAGGTTAATTTCAAGCCACGCTGAGTATTGGATGGTGCCTATTGGGCCTATACTCCGTCTCTGCCTATATAAGGTAATATAGAGCGTAAAATTCAATTTTTAAATAACCATATTTACGGCATAATCTACCGCAAATAGATTTCCAAAGCAATTATTAATTACAGTTAATAGAAAATAATGAATCTGTCGCATTAGAAATTATATTTTTTTACCATCATTATTAATTAGATTAACTAATTTAACCAATTTAATTTTACGACGATTAAATTCATTAATTGTTATGTTTAATGCAGGTATTTATTTAATTTTTTGTTGCCAGCACTATTTTCTGTATTATAATTTAATTCAAAATATGCTATGTTTTCACCTCAAATAAATGTCGTACTAGATACTTGCATAAAATTAATATGAATGAAACAGGGCCCTCTTTTTGCATCTATTTGATATTCTCCGAAAATTCTTGAATAATATTGGCCACTTTAAGTCCATTAAGTCTTAATAATATGCACTATCCACAATTGATCTAACTTCCACAACAATCTACAAACAGTTCTGTGAGCCTACCGTCTAATTCTCCGAATCTAGAAGAAATTGTGCAATTGCCAGTGCAAATACTTTCAGTTACGAAGCTATCCTCAAAGGAAACTACCAATCTACTTATTAGATCTTATCTGCAGGAGCTTTCACTTATTCCCAGAATGAAAACTTTAAAAGGTCAAAAGGTACCACGGAATCTTAAATTTTAACATGATAATAAAAAGAAGACAGTCAATTTGGATCTAAATGAAGAAACCAGACAAAAAATTTGGATGCTCCAAGAGAAATACATCAGTATCTCAACTATCAGATAACTTATCGAAAATGCGAAAACTGTTCTTATATAACTTTTTCCGTAGAACTTAATTCCACCTTCGGAATTAGTATACAGGGTCAGGTCAGAAAATTATCGGACTCTACTATATTTTTTTTATTTAACACATTCGTGGACAGCTACTGCTATTGCAGTGAATCATTGGTGATCTGCTGGGTCACTACTGCTCAGGCAGTATATTTATGTACTAATATAAAACGCACTACTTCTTGAGGAGTAATCTTGCACATAAGAATACATGTCTATGAATTCGAACTGTCCAGCAACTAACAATTCAAATGTTGGGCACGGTCTTCTAGGATCGTATTTTCCCACCAGTACGAACAGGTGATTTTGAACAGGTGGTGGGAGACACGTTGTCGGTGCTGCTATAGCAGTAGTAATTGTGGCAAAGGAAGGTTCGCGTTTAGTGTGCATTTTGGTTTGTTTATAGACTTTTTCTGAATTTATCTCTTCCTTGTTATGATTGACGTTGAATTTGAATATGAATCCTAAAGAAGAAGCTAGGCTAATGAAACTACATGACGAAGTTTCTAGTGGCGAATCATGTTCTAGTGAGAGTAATGAAACCGATGATTCTGGAAGTGAACATCCAGACCCATATGAGGACGATGGGACATATGGTGATGACCCAACCTTTGATCCTAGAACTGTTAAGGATAACAGCTCTTCCTCGAGCGAAAATGAGGTTCTGGTTGATCCGAATGATGTAATAGGTCAACAGAATAATACTGGAATTTAAAATTTTATATTATTGAGTATTTGTGGCATGTGAATGTTCACTTTGTTATTATTCGCATATCTTGACTTCTAGAGCGAGTGGAGGTACACGAGTATACGTGCGAGTGTTCGTGTGAGTGCGAATGATTGGGTAACTATTTGTGTATTCATGTGTATTTTGCTTTCATACTTTCTTATTTAGGTTTACCCCCTCATGATTTTGTGTTTGTGAATACTGTGAGACAAAAGAAAGAAAAAGAAAAGAAAAGACAAAAGAAGCAAATTTATATTTATTTTTTAGAAACTATCGATGACAATGAAGAGGATTGGTTTGAGTCCACAGCTGAAATACTGAATCTAAAATTTGACATGGAGACAGCAGGAATGAAAATTCAAATCACAGAAACAGTGACTCCGGTTGACGTTTTTAGATTGCTCTGGACAAATGAGGTATCAGAGTTACTCTTGAGCAATTCCAATGTTTATGACGAAAAGATGTCACATGCAGCCCTCATAAGAAAAATAGAAGAACAGCAAAATTCAACCCGAATGACAATCAAGAACTAGAAACTTTTCTAGGTTTAACACTTTTACGTGCTCAAATTGGCTTTCCAGTTCTTCGTCGGCCATTTTCTCCAGATCCCCTCTGCTTCCATCCAGTTTTCAAAGCGTCAATGTCTGGAAGACTGCTGCTCCAGAGATCAAAAGGAATCAAAAGATAAACTGTATAAAATGACACCTCTTCTTGATTTGCTTTTAAGTAATTTTCAGAATGCTAGAAAACCAGACGAAGAATTATCACTTGATGAATCACTTCTTCTTTTTCGAGGTCGTTTAAGTTTTCGACAATATATAAAAGGAAAGAAAACAAAGTATGGCATCAAATTTTCTGAACTTTGTTCATCAGGTGGCTATGTTTATAATATCGAAATATATAAAGGCAAGCAAGAAGTACAAGAGAATATTACAAAAACTGAATCGTTGGTTTTGAGACTAATGTCACCTTATTTGTATCAAGGACACCATTTAATCATGGATAATTTTTATAATAGTGTCACTATCCAATTCACTGTTGAAAAATCATAAGACACATACAACTGGCACACTTAGGGCTAAGAGAGAAAATAACCCCAAAGTTTTAACATCCTATAAGCTTAAAAAATCAGAGCATATTTGGAGAAGGCGAGGTGCTGTTTATGTATCAAAATGGAAGGACCGTAGAGATGTGTTGATGATAACAACAAAGTATCACCCAAAATTAATTAAAATCACAAATAGATATGGACAGGTATTTTTTTCTTTTGTTATTGCTCATGCCTACATTTTTGTTCTTTTTTTTTCAGGAGAAAACCAAGCCTTTAGAAGTCTGGGAGTACAACAAATTTATGGCTGGAGTAGATCGCAACGATCAGCTACCATCTTACTATTCAAGCCCCAGAAAGACCATCCGTTGGTACAAAAACATAATTTTCCATCTTCTGGACATTACTGTTCTAAATGCGTTCATATTATATAACATGGTACGTAATAAAAAACCAACTATGGTAAAGTTCAGAAACCAGTCCGGAAGTGATCTCTACGTACCAAAGTCACATCACGTGAATAGACGAGTTCCAAACAGAGAACCTCCGAATACTCAAGGGCATTTCCCAGAAAAAATTCCCCTACCCTCAGAGAACTATAAGAGAAGCAATTATTTCATGAATTGCCACCAATGTCGAACAGAGGGAAAGCGAGCTCAAACCTCATGGAGATGCATGGGGTGTGAAAAAAAAAAACCGCCTTATGTGTTGGTTGTTTTCACACATTCCATTCGGCTTAAAAAATTTGATATAAGTTTGTTTTAGTTTGTTTCATTATATTATATTTCCAAAGGTAAGTAAGCTATTGTGGCTGTGAAAATCTGTATTATCATTATAAGTTTTTGCTTGTTAGATATCCAGAAAGAAGGCAACCGTTTTTGAGATATTTTCTCGTTTAAAAGCAAATTTAGATGAGCATATTTGTTCACCCGCGTCCTGAAACATACAACAAAGAGAACAGGGAAAGAAAAGAGATAGATGTTTTGGGATATATAAGAGAAGCAATTATTTCATGAATTGCCACCATGTAGAACAAATTGAAAGAAAACCTCATGGAGATGCATGGTGTGAAAAAAAAAAACTGCCTTATGTGTTGGTTGTTTTCACACATTCCATTCGGAAAAAATTTGATATAAGTTTGTTTTAGTTTGTTTCATTATATTATATTTCCAAAGGTGTAAGCTATTGTGGCTGTGAAAATCTGTATTATCATTATAAGTTTTTGCTTGTGATATCCAGTTTCTGAGATATTTGCAACAAATTTACATGAGCATATTTGTTCACCCGCGTCCTGAAACATACAACAAAGAGAACAGGGATAGAAAAGAGATAGATGTTTTGGGATATATAGAAGCAACACCTTCGTCCTCATGTAGAAAAATTGAGATTTGGTGTGCCAAAAACTGACGGTCAGAGGATCTTGAAGAAATATAAGTATCATCCATACAAATTTAATATAGTGCAACATTTGCATCCCGGCGATGCCGAGCGCAGTGCTTTGCCAGTGGTATTTGCAACAAATCGATGCTAACGATTTATTCGGCAGAGTTGTTATTTGGTCAGACGAATGCTTTTTTTCAAGTGCGGGAATTTTTAATCGTCACAATACCAGGAACTGGCATAGTGAAAATCAGCATTTAATGTTTGAAAGGGCACAACAAGGATGTTTTGGAGTTGGGGTGTCATGTTTTATTTTGGGCAGACATATAGTTTATAGGATTTTGGAAGGCAGCACTTTGATACCTAGAAATCCATGAGGAAGTTATTCCAGAAAGGCTAGTAAATATTCCAGGCCCTTAAGGGAATTTCTTGATAACTTTCCTCAAAGATACATAGGTACCAACGGACCTGTTAAATGGCCTCCACGATCTCCAGATCTCTCAATTTTAGATTATGGGGCTATATATAAAATGAAGTATATAAAACACGATACGACGATAATGAGACCAATGGTTCTTTTTAACACTATTCAAAGAATTACAAAAATATGCCAATTTTGCATTGGAGAAAATGATGGTCAATTGAAGCATCACCTATAAAAATTTATTTTTTCTTTTTTTTATTACTGTTATTTTTTTGTGTTTGTTATATGGTTACTTTATGCTATAACACTGTTGTTACAAACTTACTGTTATTAAAAAACTCTATAGGTATTTTTATATAACAAAATACCTATATGCAAGGTATCCAATTGAATCGGTTATTCTATAAAGTGAACAAGTCCACATTTGTACAAAATTAAAGTAAGATATACATTCTGTAAAATCTAAGTTAACAAATCAATGAGTCTATAAAGGAAACTTATCTAGCTCACCATACGCGAAATATAATACGATGAAACTTTTGTTGAGTTTTTAAAGGAAACCAGTCGAGGACTTGTTACCTTTATACATTAATTTTGTTGACGTTTAACATTATTATTTCAGTTAATGGCATTACACGTGAGTGAGTGAGTGCAATACGTATCAATAATAGCTAATGCAAAAACATCGGTGCCACATTTCACTGTAAAAGTGGTAGAGACACATGAAGTGTTAGACTTTAAGGCATGATGGCCAGCTTATTTTAGGAAAACTGCGAAGGAAGTCGTCGTCAGAAAAGATAAGATAAAAGAAAGTTTTAGCATAGTAAAACATAAACATTTAACTTATGCAAGTGATGCGGTTTTATAGTAGCTCGGGAGTTCATAGATGGCATTATCTCATCAAAGTTTCATTTATCAAAATATTTTGCAGTTCCTCCGTTTCCGAATGAAAGAGCTTATGAAGAAAGAGTACCAAATACATTCCTGAGGAAGATCAAGAATTTTTTGAACAGTTAAAGTAATGGCCAACAAACCAATAGAGAATATGATTCTGATTAGTTTTCTGGAGTTTTAGGATGTAGGTTAGGTTGCTTTATATCATTAAACCTAATGAATAAATAATTAACAGTACAGCAGCAGCATCATTATTTACCTTTTATTTATTTATTATATGAAGGAAACAAGTCCAGGTCTTAAAAAACGCCATTTTGGTAGTACTATTTTTTAAAATCCAATTTACTTTATCACATATAATTCAGCTTGTCCATTTCTACATTGCATCTGTAGAACATAAATAAATAGCTTTTAAAATTTCCAGACTACCTAGTTTTCTCAAAAGTAGTTATAACGGACTTGTTCCCTTTATACAATAACCGCTTCAATTCTTCGTTAGAAATATGTAACTTTTGAATTGTCTATAAATATACAGGGTGTTCAATATAAAAAAATAAAGTAGGGTCCGATAACTTTTTGACCTGACCTGTTATACTAATTCCGAAGGCGAAATGGAGTTCTACGGGAAGGGTTATATAAGAAACAGTTTTCACATTTTACATAAGTTATCTGATAGTTGAGATACGAGGGATGCCTAAAAACTTAACATTTTTAATTTAGCCCTGTATCTCAAAAACTAAAGGAGCTGTGATAATTTTGTTAACGACATCTTTAGTTTTACGAAAAAGTAGCATACTGCTGCAAAAACCGCAACTTTTTAACTATAAAAATAACACTAAATACACCCTGTAGATTCTTAGAATCGTTTACATGTGCAATCATGTAACTCCTATTGAGTAACCTTATTTCAAAATTTGAGGTAAATAAACAAAACATGAAATATAGACAGAATCCCCCCGTTCCATTGGTATATGTATATATATATATATATATATATATATATATATATATATATATATATATATATATATATATACGTTTTTTTAAACCATGTCTAATATGTTTTTGTTAAAAATTCTTGGGTACTGGTTTATTTTCTTAAAAGAATTATTTATTTCCTTAACGTTTCGCACTTTAGAGAGATTTTTCAAAAGAATATTATTGGCCTACAATAAATAAAAATTAATGTATTTTAACATTAATTTCAAACTAGAGTTTTAAAAATTGTAACGTCCTATTTTAAAATTTTATTGTAATAGTTTTTAGTGTGTCAATCGATGTTTTATAGTTTTGTATTTATTATAGGCCAATAATATCCTTTTGAAAAAGCTCTCTATGAAGCGCGAAACGTTAAGGAAATAAATAATTCTTTTTAAGAAAATAAACCAGTACCCAAGAATTTTTAACAAAAAAAAAAAATATATATATATATATATATATATATATATATATATATATATATAGGGTGTATATCTATTTTATTATCGCATTAAATAACCTAATTAAGTTTAAAAAATAATTCATTTATTACAAAATTAGAAGAACACTACATTTTTAAGCGGCAAACTAATTGGAAACGTATTTCTGAATCAACATCTTATAAGTTTTGGTCTCAATCGAGTACTTAGTATTTACTTAGATATCCATTGGCTTCAACTACTTTTCAACACCTCCTATGCATGGACTGCATTAGACGTATACAAGTCTTGCTTCTCTCACACCCTCGAATATTTCGTCGACATTTTGGAAAGTTCTTGATGCTAATTTCCTTTTAACTATCATCCAAAGATTTTCTATTGGGTTAAAATCTGGACTACAAGATGGCCATTGTAAAACTTCTACATGATTATCCTGGAGCCAGATAGTCACCCTCCTAGCAGAGTGCTTTGGATCATTATCGAGTTGGAATTTTCAAAATAATGATAAATTTTCTTCTGCATGTGGTTGCATCACGTTTTCCAGTATGTTAATATATTAATACTGATCCATAGTACCAGTTATTCTATAAAACACCATTCCAAGAAAAGCAGCTCCATACCATGATACAAACAAAACGGTTTGTATATACATATACATATACATTTGCAAATTCCCGTAGATATGAATGATGGTATATGCGGTAATGGAATTATAAATATTTTGTAAAAATATACTGGAGATCTTGCCATTAACGGCAAGGTTACTGAGAGTTCTTTAGTGATTCCTGTAATATATTATTATACAAAACATATACGTTGATGAATGGTGGTGAATGTAAGACAGATTATGTACCTTATGTAAAGTAGTTCTAATTAACGATTTTGTCTTAAGTCTAGAAGAAAATTATGAATACTGAAGATGAAAAAGATATTTCTAAATGTGTAAAATAAAATAAATATTACTTTATGAACAGTGTTTTTCATAGTTCCTACCTAAACCCATCCTTAACTGGTACCAGACCAGAATATATTTTCTACCTTTGTATAACCAACGATCCATTATAGCTTACGGAAGAGATAACTCATTTAAATGGGACGCCTTAATCACTAAATATTAGAAGAGATCTTTTAGTTAAAAGAGGAATATTGAATTTAGCTGTTAATCTTTGGGGTTGAAATTTGATACAGGTTAGCTTGAAATAAAGTTTCTAGGAGTAAGCATACGTTTTAATAGAAAACAAACTTATTCCTACAAAAACCTGAAAGAAAAGAAACAACCCTAAATATCATTTTAATCAAAAAGCAGTTTTAAACCTATTAACTTATACGGGAAGAGGAATGGTTTTTGCTTTTTGAGATACTTATACATATGTACGGGTTGAGTTATTATATTATATTATATCATGTATATTGTTTATATTTATCACAGCAATGATATTGAAAAATTGCTACCGGCAAAGATATTTTCTATACCTTTTGCCAATCTTTGACTATCAAAACACAAGTCGTATATCTTTATTTTATATTGCAAGTTAATTTATGTAGCTCTAAAAATCGCCGTAAAAATCTCGTAAGATTACCGTTTACTGTATTGTTAAATGCCTCCGCGATGCAAATAAGAAAGCAAAGAAATTATTATTCAAAATCGTATTTATGAATGCCTGACTTACATTTTAATGCGACTATTAAAATACAGTTAATAAAACATAAGTGTAACGGCAAATAAAATACGAAATTTATCTAAATCCGATCGACATATAAACTGGTTTATTAACAATTTCTCACGTTAGAAAAGTCGGAACGAAGTTGGGTCTTTTTACCACCTGTGTCAGATCGGGCGTCTTTCGGCTCATTGATTAAGCCAAGCCACACGCATACAGGGTGTACAAAATTGTGGCTGATGGTGCTTCCAGGCAAATTACCACAAAATTTAATAAAACTTATGGTTAGTTTTTGTGGTGCATTTGCCCTCTTATCTTGCATAGGAATGATCAAAAGAAAAGCACAACATTTTATTTCTTCTGTATGAGTCATTTTTCACAAAAACCCTGGAACACGTGAAGTGGTTTAAATAGTCGTTCGTCTTTTTGAAATATATTCAGCCCTCTCCCTGCAACCCATTAACTCTAGAACACTAGAAATAAAAAATAATTTTTTTATCAACACTGCTCGGCGGAAATGGGACGCCTGTCAAAGATTTGATATAGAAGTTTGCTAACGGTCAACCGTTAGTGTTGGTTGATTTTCCTAAATATGGATTAGCGTTGATCATATTTTGTTGCTGAATTATACACCATTACAATTTTCAGACCATATTTCGCAGGCTTGTTTGGTATGTACAGGGTTTTCCCGTATATTTTTCCACCCACCTAGAGACTTTATTTGAATAGATACGGAAATGTCGTAAATACAAAAGTTGTTGGATTTTTTATGAAGATTTAAAATATTATAGGTGCGAAAATATTATCGGAAATGTCAAATTTTGACCGGTTGTCAGTTTTTTTAAATGAAACACGCTGTATATTAAATCATATTCTTGAAGATCCTTTTTTTTCTAATTTCAAATATATATATACTTTTAATATATTCTGTCAATTAGTTTTGGATATATAAGCGTTTAAACATTAAAGAAATGGTAAGGTAATTTGCGCTAAAACATAGTGAGCCATGGTCAAGACAATTGCAATGAACGACGCCTTTTTGACGTTTACCGGTCAGAAGTAGCTATTTACGAGCATTTTTAATATCTAATACGTTGGGCGATGGGTTATTCGGAAGAAGAGAAACTCAGAATTTTTTTATTTACATGGTAAAAATGCATCGATAGCTCGTAACGAATATCATAGACGGTTTCCAGATAAACCAACACCAACTTGTAGGACAATATTAAGCATCGCTAAACAATTGAATGAAAGAAAAACACTTAAGCGAAAAGTTAGAATAGTGGAAAGAAACAATACCATAAAAAATCAATAATTAAATATTTAAAATCAGTAAGTATATTTCAAAAAATGGGGTTATTTACTTGTAGCTCTTTTGAAAGGTGGCAAAAGTAAAAACGATAGATCCTAGAGTTTTTTTAAATATGGCTTGAGTGTTCGGCCAAATTAACGATTTAAGTATCTCATCTTCAATTGTACAAATAAAGTAAAAACTATATGACATGGAAATCATGAAATACGTTTAATACGTAATATGCCGCCCTGTATAAGAAGCCTGTATTTAAGAACCTGAAACGATCTGACAACTTTGATGTAATCAAATTTAAGCTAATATATTAGTAGTATCGGATGATCAAAAAAAAACAAGAATGGAGATTATGGTAAACAATATCCTTTGAAGCACTAATAAGTATCACTCGTGTACCTGCCAATGTTAAATAAGTTTCGTTCTTGTTTTTGTTGGTTAAACCTTTAAATTTAATACTTACATATCGGTTAAGTTCAAAGTCATCCATACCTGAAATTAAAAACACAATTTGAATAAATTGAAATAAAAATAAAAAACATAATTTTAACATTTTTACGTTTAGTCGTAAAGAATATTTTATAGTTGTTCCCGAAAGCGGATAGTGAAAGTGTCTTGAACTTATCTGGTAAATTATTATAGTGTTTAGCAATATTGCAGGAAGAACTACGCTCAAAAATTGCAGTTCTGTGAAATGGTGGAGTTATTTTGCCTCTAAATCTAACATAAATATTACGTACATGAGTTCTGAAAACTATGCGGTTACAGATACAAGCGACACTTAACAGTAATGATTTTATGAAAAAAACAAGAAAGGTGTAACTCTCTCCTTTCCTCCATACTCAACCAATTGGGTTCCACCAGTTTGTGTGATATATGTTCATATTTCCTTATTCCATAAATAAGTCTTAGGGCAAAATTTTGCATATACTGAATTCTACGTTTATCAATAGCATTAAGCATCACCATAATTGAATACAGAGAGCACGAGTGAATCACACAGTAAAGTTTTTGTCCTTCGCGACAAAATAATGACGATTTTGAAATAATAACTTTAATCTAACAAATGCCCTCTGACTATCAAACGTCACACCCAAATTCCGAACAGTTTCTTTCACCGGCATCCCCAAAACCATCTAAGTTTGCCTTACAACCGAAAATCATCAAACAACACTTCTTAGGATTTAATACAAGCGAATGTTCTAAAAATCATTAATAAGTTAAAAAAAAATTAAAATAAAAAATAAAATAATTTAACTCCCTACTCATAATTTCACAGCTGTCAACGGCATCGACCTTTTTAAAAGATAAATAAACTTGTGTATCATCCGCATAACATTGAGCAGAGCATATTTCCAGTGCTATCGAAAGAAAAGCAGTATAAGTGGCACAAAAAAATGGAGACAAGAGTGAACCCTGAGGCACACCATTAGCAATTTTTATTGGAGCGGACACCATGCTGTCAATTCGGACTGACTGCTCTCTATTTGTTAAGAAATTCTTGAAAAATAAAACTGCGCTCTCAGAAAGATCAATGTGATGCAAAACAGCAAGTAGCAACCCATGATTCACTGTGTCGAAGGCTTTCGAAATATCTAATAATGCTAAAACGGTTATTTGACCGTCCTCAATGGTCTGAAAAATATCATCACTTACATTTGCTAATACTGTCGAACATCCATGGTGAGCACGAAATCCCGACTGAGTTTCAGGCAGAGTGCCACTATGTTCAACGTATTTAGACAGTTGAATATTAATTACTTTTTCTAGAATTTTGGACATGCAAGGCAAAGCCTAATGGGCCGAAAATCTTTAAATTCTTTTGGTGAGGATATTTTGGATAGCGGTTGTATTAACGCTTTGTGGTGTGTTATAAGATAAGAAAAGGGACAACACAATTTTAAAATATAACTACTGATACAGTCTGTTCCCTCAGCGCCAGATTTTATACCCATCAAAATTTTGGAAACTTGAACCTCTGATACCTCAGAAAAATTTAAAATAACACATACCTTGTCTCTTAGTTCCTTTTTATAGTAATTAATATGCCTTGTATTATCAACACTACTAGGCGCCTAGTAGCACTAAACTGAAGGTAATCTATGTTGCTTAGTTCTCTATATTCCCTAATGACACGCCCGGTGTTGAATTATAAATTCACAATACACTATGAAGTCAATACAAATTTGACGAACTGTGGAGATCTAAAATAAATAAAAGTTCGAATAGTCACAGTTCGCTCACCTGAAACTACTATATATATATATATATATATATATATATATATATATATATATATATATATATATATATATATATATATATATACAGTGTGTCCGAAATTGGTTATGACAGTATTGGGATCTCGGAAACCGTGATAGTTACAAAAACGTTTAAATGGAGAAAGTTTTAGACAATTATGTTTGTAATTTAACGCCGTTTTGCTCGCGATTCTTTTTAGTTTTTGAGATATTTTGAAAAAACCAAAAAACTGCATTTTCGAAAAAGTCTTACAATTTATTTATTTATGAAAATTTTCAAAATCTGTAAGAACATTATTAAGGCAACTTTTTACGTAGAATGCACCTATTAAGTCAGATTTTACATACAACGTTTCGATTTTCTAGAACCATCATCAATTTTGTTTTTTCTTATGGCCGCTGTGTTCGATTTTAACAGTTTTTAAAAGAGTATTTCTTTAGCTTTTCAACGGTGTATCACACTTTGTAATTAGGTTATTACTAAAGGTGCAAAAAGTGCGTAGAGGAAATATTTAAACGTTTTTTGGAATTATCAAAGTAAAAAGTTAAAAATTAATAGTGTTAAATAGCAATATATTGTAATTTAACATCCAGTTCTACAAAAAATCAGTAAAAACTACTTAATAACATAATTGATTCGTGCACAATGTTCACACATGTTCAAACTACCACCCGCATATAACACTAACATCTTTACCCAAGTAGGCTTTGCGTTTGAAATAAGACTGTTTAAACATTTTTTCGAATTATCGATATAAATTAAAATTTAATAGTTTCAAATAGCAATATTTTTAAATTGGACATTAAATTCTGCATAAAATCAGTAAGTTCTACTCAGTAACATTAATACTATGTGCACTGCACATAATGTACCCCGAAGAACGACTGTCGACAGAACTTCTTTTCAAGCGCTGCACTTATTAGAAGCTTGCTAGGGTTAGCCAATTTTAAGAATCGCAACAGAAAGTATGCAAGTATGACAAGGAGTGGAATAGGCAAATATTAGAATATTTTATTGAAAATCTGGTTTTTTCCATAAGAAGAATTGAAACAGAACTTCACATTCTGAAGTCAACCGTTCATGGCGATTTAAAAGTACTAACCTTACAAGAATTAACAGAAAATCAGTATGAACTACCTACTCAATAAAATTAATAAAAAAATGCTACATAATACTAGGATTAAAAATGTTGACCGTTTTTTTCTATGCAGTGTCCGCATTTCCTTTCAACTGTTCTGATTACCCGTTGAATGGTATTTCTATTTATATTTTCTAGAATATTTCGGGTTCGCTGCTCAAGAACTTGCCTATTTTCTGGGGGGTCAAATTCGTATATTTCATTTTTCGCACATCCCCATAAATAAAAATCCAACGGCGTGATATCCGGGGATCTAGCTGGCCAGCGGACAGGACCACTGTTGGATATTACGTTTTCACCAAAAGTTGTTGTTAAAAAGGTTTGTACATCCCTGCTGTTATGTGCAGGACAACCGTCTTGCTGAAACCACAAGCTATTAAACTGATCATCTGGCACAGCTTCTCGAATGGCAGGAACTATTTGATTCTGTAACATGGCAAGGTATCTTGGGCCTGTCAGTGTCTGATCAAAAATAAAGGGACCAATGAGACGATTTCCTAAAAAGCAATGGAAAATATTGAATTATAAGCAATTCAATTAGACTATGTTTATCTTACCAAGCATCCCGCACCACACATTAAAACCAAATCGCTCTTGCAGCCTGCGTGGATCGCGTAGTTGCGGATTTTCAATAGCCCAATAATGGTGATTTCTTTCATTAAAAATGCCACAGTTTGTAAAATGAGTCTCATCTGACCAAATGACTTTATTGCAAAAAGCGGGATTTTCTCGACATCTATTGATATACCAATTACAAAAATCAATTCTTCTTTCGAAATCACCTGCTTGAAGTCCTTGCACAATTGTTGGCTTGTAAGGACGATATTTAGTTACTTTTAAGACGCCATGAACGGTAGATTTTGGAATTTGAAGTTCTGTTTCGATTCTTGTTGTAGATGAAGTCGGATTTTCATTAAAATATTCTAGGATTTGCCTATTGCGTTGCTCGTTGTCTTCTTTGTGCGAATCTTATTAAAACTGCCAAACTGAAGCAAGTTTCTAACCAGCGTTTGAAAATAAGTTCTGCCAGGCTACCGTCTTTCGGGGTACGTGTCAAAATACACATCCATGGCCCTGTTTGCATTTCTTTCATTTTTAATATAACACACTAACATATCAAACATTTCTTCATCAGAAAAGTTTAACGCCATTGTAATCCTTATTAAAACAGCGATGAATGTTAAATAAAACTTAAACGTTGCATTTTTGACAGATTAAAAACATTCTATTATTTCAAAACCAAAGCCTACTTGAGCAAAGATGTTAGTGTTATCTGCGGCTGGTCATTTGAACATTTGTGAACATTGTGCAATGTTATTGAATAGTTTTTACTAATTTTTTGTAGAACTGGATGTTGAATTACATATTGCCTTTTAACACTATTAATTTTTAATTTTTTACTTTGATAATTCCAAAAAACGTTTAAATATTTTCTCTACGCACTTAACCTAACCTAACCTAACCTAACCTAATCACAAAGTGTGATACACCGTTGAAAAGCTAAAGAAATACTCTTTTCAAAACTGTTAAAATCGAACACAGCGGCCATAAGAAAAAACAAAATTGATGATGGTTCTAGAAAATCGAAACGTCGTATGTAAAATCTGACTTAATAGGTGCACTCTACGTAAAAAGTTGCCTTAATAATGTTCTTACAGATTTTGAAAATTTTCATAAATAAATAAATTATAGGACTTTTTCGAAAATGCAGTTTTTTGGTTTTTTCAAAATCTCTCAAAAACTAAAAAAGATAGAATCGCGAGCAAAACGGCGTTAAATTACAAACATAATTGTCTAAAACTTTCTCCATTTAAACGTTTTTGTAACTATCACGGTTTCCGAGATCCCAATACTGTCATAACCAATTTCGGACACACTGTATATATATATATAAATATATATATATATATATATATATATATATATATACAGAATTATTCTAATATTTAAAGGTTTCCTGAAACACCTTGTATAAGTTGTATATAAAAGATTAATAATAATAAAAATAAAAACATACGCGTTTTACTATTTAGCGTACAGCTAGGTTTAACATTATAATACCCGGAAAGCAATCTAGTTTTGTTAATGAAATAAAAAAAAATAAAGTTCCCGGACTTCAGATCTTGACGATTATATCCAATCAGTTTGTTAACTGCAAACACAAATGATAAACTATTCGAGTTGCTTTGCGAAGGAAAATATTATAATTAATCATATTCAATAATTGTTACGAAGAATGCTACTCAGGCAAATAAAGTTTATTTTGTATAACTTTATTTTAAAACGGACAGTCGTTAAGTAGACATTCACATCGAAAACTACACAGACGATACATTAGTTGCAGTATGTCGTTTCCACTTTATTAAGCAGGATATAAAAAGCATTCTTCCGGTGCCGGAGGTACGTTAAAATACCCGTATTCCACGCGTCGCTAGAGAAGGGTCAACATTGGCCCATTTGCCTGTTGTAAACATGACAGTGAATTGACATTTTTTGGCAACCCTCATAATCCAACTGTTATGTCATCTTTTTGTTCGATGTTCGGAACAAATAATTTTACCTCCTAGGATACGAAAATTTGAAATAGAAGGCTGAAAATTGTGTCTGGTTTTGAATTTGATTATACGTTTACTATTTAAACTCAGCGTACACTTTCTACGAAGTTTATTATACTTTTACAGCGAATAATTGGTGCATAAATAGTATGTTAATATTAACATACTTATTGAAAAAGACATACACAGATTTGAAACAAAAGTATACAGAAAACCTACACTCCCAAACAGATACTTAAATTTGTACTCATATCATCCAATTTAAAAAGTTAAAAAGGGAGTTATAAAAAGTCTCTATGATAGAGCAAAAATAATTTGCAAACTTCAAAACTTTGTTAAAGAAAAAAATTTTATAAAAAACAATTAAAATAATGATTTCATTGAAAAATGTTTTTAAGAATTTGAGAATCCAAGAGTCAAACAAATCCAAAATAAACCATTCACAAACCTTTTTTTACCATACATACCTGATTTATCAGATAAAATAAAACGAATAGGTAAACGGTTTAACAAAGACACAAAATACACTTAGAAGTAATCCGACAAAAACAAAACCTAACAATGAACAAGAAAATACACAAAATGTTATTTATAAAATTCCGTGTCAATCCAATAAATTTTACATAAGTGAAACCTCTAGGCAATTAGCTAAAAAAATTAAAGAACAACAAACATACATAAAAAAATTGAAAATTTCAAAAATCAAACATGCACTAGATAACAATCATAAAATTAATTGGAATGCTTGTAGTATTTTAACAAAAAAGCCATGTTTAAAAAAAAAGTAAAACAAAAGAAACTGCCTTAATATTGTTAAATAAAGATAATTGTGTAGCATCTGTACAGGGTTATTCAAGCAACTCGTTCATTAAAAGTTTTTGATGATGCCATTTAAATAAAAATTTCAAATTTTGGGATTAAGGTAAGGTCAAGGGGTACTTCATTTTTGAAATATTTTCAACTTCCTGTCACTTCCGGTTTAACCGGAAGTTGGTATCAACTTGCTTATTTTAAATGGAACACCCTGTATTTTTGACCTTGAACCGAAAATGAGCCTTCGGGGTACCAAATTTTAAAATCTCATATTTTTGTAAGTTTGAAGATATAATCTTCATATTTTGCAGACGATCGGTAAATAATCTTAGGTTTATATTTTTTTTTATTGAATTTGTCTATTTTTATACAGCGTGTCTTAAATTCAGCGGCAAACATTTACATTTTCAAAACCGCTAAAGTCCGTTTTTTTAAATGGGACAGCCTATAACTTTATGCACTATCAAATGTAGAATTTCATTTTCTATCGAACTGTATTAAGGTTCTCTATACCTATTCGTAACCATTTTCGAAATAATTGGGTTTAATAAAAATATCGTATGTATTTGCTTAAATGTTAACATGTTCCAATGGTGAGCCATGGAAAAACAATTGAGATCCAATATCCAATATGACAGATGATTAGTATGCGTTATTTATCGAAAGCTGTCAGTGATAAACTAAATCTTCTAAATCTAAATGGAAGAATACTCAAATGCTGATATTCTCAATCTATTTTATATTCATGGAGAATGTTATAAAATTTTGGAGAGAACGTGTCGTATGTTTAATGAACGCCACCCTGATTTGCCGCCAATGAACAAGTCAAAATTCAAGAGAATTGAAACGAACTTTTTGCGTTTTGGCAAGGTTAAAGTTACAAAAAATGTTCCGAAACCAGTGACAAATGCCTAGGATAACGTAATAAACACATTAGCTTATTTCCACGCAAACACGCAAAGTTCAATACCGTCTGCAGAAAACGATTTGGGAATTTCTTCTTCATCTGTCCAAAGAATCTTGAGCGAACATCATATGCACCCTTATTCCTTCCAAAACGTGCAAGCCTTGAGACCTGGAGATGACGTCGGACGACTAGAATTTTGCGAATTAATGTTTTTGAAAATTCAAGAGGACCCTCAATTCATTTCAAAAATATTTTGGACCGAAATTTTCTAGAGAAGGAATAACAAATACAAGAAACGAACATTTCCGCACGCTTTACGCGAAACGCGTTCTCAAGAGAGGTTTAGCTTCAGTGTTTTAGGTATAGTATTAAATGATCAGGTGCGGTACTGTATTTATGAAGACAATTTAAACAGTGATATGTATTTGGAAATTCTACAAGGGACGGTTTCTGAATTTATAGAAGAAATTCCTATCTGTGAGCTGCAAAATTATTGGTATCAATTAGATGGGGCACCAGCACATAATTCCGCTGCAGTTTATCTCCAATTATTTCGAATTTTTGAAGATCGCTGGATTGGTCCCGATGGCCTTTGGAGACGGCCCCCGCGATCGCCTGATTTAACACCCATAGACTTTTATTTATGGGGATTTATCAAAGGTAAAGTCTATGTTTCCCCAATAAATAACCAACAAGATTTACTGGACAGGATACGAACAGCTTTTGCCGAATGTGAAAACGGACAAATTCAACGGGCCACAGCAACTGTACAAAGAATAATTGAAATGTGTCTTCAAATGAACGGACAGCATATAGAAAATTTGTTATAATTCAATTTTATTATTTTATTTATTTATTGTTGTTTGTTAGATTGCTATAATTTTTAAGTTCACTAAAACAAGTTTAGAACAGTCTCGAACTTAGTAGATACGGTTAAAAATAATGTAAACAATTTATTACATTTTTTATAACTTTAACTTTTCCGAAACGAAAAAATTTCGTTTCAATCCTCTTCATTTTTCTCTTGTTCATTAGCGATAAATGAGTGAGTTTTTCAATAAAAACATGGCACGTTCTCTCCAATATTTTGTAACATTCTCCGCGAATATAAAATAAATTGATAATATCAGCTTTTGAGTGTTATTTTATCTTATTTAAAAGTTTCAAATCAGCTGTCATGTTGAATAGAAAAGCACAACAATTGTTTTTCCATGACTTACTACGGGAAGGTGTAAGCATTTAGCAAATACATATGATAGTTTAATAAAAGCCCGATTATTTCGAAAATGGCTACGAATAGGTATAGGGAACCTTAATACAGTTCGATAGAAAATGAAATTCTTCATTTGATAGTGCATAAAGTTATAGGGTGTCCCATTTCAAAAAACGGACTTTAGCGGCTTTGAAAATGTGAATGTTTGCCGCTGAATTTAGGACACCCTGTATCAAAATAGACAAATTCAATAAAAAAAAATAGAAACCTAAGATTATTTACCGATCGTCTGCAAAATATGAAGATTATATCTTCAAAACTAAAATTTGGTACTCCGAAGGCTCATTTTCGGTTCAAGGTCAAGTATCTTAAGAACGCTTGAACCTAGGTATAGGACATGCTACATAAAATAGCATTAAAATTCTCCGTGGAATCCAAAAATATCATAAAATACAGGGTGTTCCATTTAAAATAAGCAAGTTGATACCAACTTCCGGTTAAACCGGAAGCGACGGAAGTTGAAAATATTTCAAAAAAGAAGTACCCCTTGACGTTACCTTAATCCCAAAATTTGAAATTTTTATCTAAATGGCATCATCAAAAACTTTTAATGAACGGGTTGCGTGAATAACCCTGTATAATCTATATAATAACAGGCTACCATTATTTGCTCGATTAGTTCAAAGGGCTTCACAACTTAGCTGTGATATATATATATATATATATATATATATATATATATATATATATATATATATATATATATATATCGTTTTACAGAAGTTAAAATGAAATGAAAATGATGAAAATTTATTAGCAATATTCTGCAACTAAAAGCCTCTTATCATATTATCTATGTGTAACACAATATTTAGTTTCTGATCCTTCTAGTATATTATGGAGATTTTCGACTTCGGATAAAAAAAATAAACCTATGGAATCTTTGATATACTTAATCGTTTTTATCCCAGGAGGTACCGACTCAACTTTATAAAGGGCCAAAGAATGGCAAACACAATTCGTACACGCTACAATTCAATTTTTTTTCAAAATTCACCCCTAATTCTTATCGAGCTGATTTTCACACCAGCCTCTACAGGAGGAAATAAAGACGTTTCTTTGTGTATTTACTTGATTCGCCTGGGATCAACCGTTCATATGCTACAGGGAAAACGTAAAACCATAGTGACCTTTCTTCACATATTATTAAGCAACATTTTAAGTATAAAACTTTTTCCATAGGCAATACAAAATTTCTCTCTAAATGAATAAATATTTTTTCGCTATACAGGGTGTTAGGGGTTTGACTACAAATAAAAACATTAGTGTATAATAGAAATTGAAAGTGAAGATGACCTTGGAAACCGTATTTTTGCTGCAGGGGAACAAATTAGACCAAATCCTAACGTTCTTGAATATGTTCAAGAAAATTGGCTTCGCCGTATTCATGAGTGTTTAAATAGTAGCGATAATCAGTAAGTTATTAATTTTTGGAAACTAATAAACTTAATTATGGTTGCGCATTTAAAAACTATACAAATAAATAATCTAAAAAGTTTTAATAACAGGTTTTTGCTATTTTTTGTACACGCCGATATTATGCTAACAAACCACGATTTATTAAAAAAATAGTTCTTACATTCCTAAAAAATAATCAAAATAAAATAATTTAATCGGTTTCAAACCTACAGGTTTTTTTATACTTCTTTGTTGACAAAACACAGGTTATGAGATTGTCATTACATTGATGTCCAAGCAATGTTGCCATGTTGTCTTGGAATTAGTTGAAATCTTCTTCAAAATTAAACATTTTAAAATTAAATATCTCGATAACTCTTTAGAATGGAAGAATATTTTGTTTAGAATCGTTCATACTATCCTATGTTAAAATAATTGTAGTCAAACTCCTAACACTTTGTATATTAAGTTCTAGACTATTGAGAATGTTTGTATTAATGTTATTGTTAGTATTACTGTTATTAATATTTCCTAATTGTAAGTATAATTTTGGCTTTCATAAATGTTTGCAGTAGACGCCCCTGGTACATTAATGTCGGATATTGGTATTATCCTTGTGAACAATATATCCGTGGGCGCTCTTTTGTTTGATTTGCAAAGGGCACTTGACTCTGTTGACCTCAATATATTAATTAAAAAATATATATCCACAATTTTAATCTCGATTAGAATAATTTTTATTTTAGTTATTGAGCTTTTCAAGTGTGTTTCACATTTCGACACTGAGCTTTATACTTTTCTCAATATAAGTATGGGAAATTAAACAAATTGTGCGTTTAACTTTAATAAAAAATCTTTCTGAGTAGTCAGTTTTATTTTAACTACCTTCTGGAATTTTGGTGTACAGGGTGAGTCAACGATTGAAGAAAGTAAATTTACGTCGAACAGGTAAAATCTGGAAACAAACTGTTTATGCTGTGGGATATATATGTAAGTCGTGATCATTTTAAAAATGTTTTAAATTATACGAGGTGCGTTCATAGATGTGCATCAAATTTATATTTTTTTTCGTTTAAAGCCAAATATTTAAGAAAGTATCAATTTTAGCCATATAACATGTTATACAAAAAAGTGTTAGAATTTTATGTAGAATTTAAAAATCAAGTCAAATATAGGGTGTCCAATTAAAAAAAATACAACTTTTAGTAGCTCTACTTTTTTGACGCACCCCGTATAATTCAAAATACATATGAACAGGTACAATTTTCCAAATTGCACCTGTTCGACGTAAATTTACTTTTTTCAATCGCTGACTCACCCGGTACAAGAAAGTGGGACTGGTGTCAACTTTTATTTTTCTTATTGATATATAACCCATTTCTTTTAGTATTTAAAATTGTTATTTAGTATTTTCATATAGCATATCCTATTTTTATGCATTTGCTGTTATATTGACTTATATTTGTAAAATTCTTCAAATAAGAATTCTACATTTTATTCTACCGCCCGTTCGACCGGATAACTTTGAGACGACCGTTGGGCAAAATAAGCGTTTAGGTTACCTTGCCGATCGACCGGTAGCTTAATTGCATAATTTATTCTGCTAACCGCTTGTTTGAAGTTATGTCACTTAAGAATTAGTTGAATTTTTAAAATTTGAAAGTATGTCCTAACATCGAAGTAAAAAAGACATGATTAAAGTTCGGTAAAACGAGTTCTTTAAATGTTAGAGACACGTTTTCTTCCTTTAACGATTTTAAGGAGAACGTAAAAGTTTTTGAAAAATTAAATTGTGTGTAGTTATGGATAAGACACATTAGAATCAATGGTGAAGCTAAAAAAAGTTTAATATATTATTTACTTTCGGAGCCAAAGATCCTTTAGTCTCATCTAATAGGGACTAAAGAGGTTTATTTGGTCCCAAGGCACTAACATGTATCTTAGCAACACATAGATAAAAAAGGGTTAAGTTGAACAAATTTATTTATTTATATGTAGATGATTGTTTCGTCGACAGTATGTTCAACAACGCTACTTGTATAAGTACAGGGTGTCCGGATTTGGTTGCAAAAGCAGGGTATCTCGCTTATTTTTAAAGATAGAACCTTGCGGTTTTCACGAACCTGAGCTAATTTTTTGTGAAACTCATGAAGCCGTAAACAAAATTTTCATAGCCTTCTTCGTTTATGAGATACAGGGCGAAATAGAAAATTTTGCATTTTGGGACCCCCCTCGTATCTCGGTTATCCTTTAACTTAACGCAAAGGGAAAAATTGCTGCTTATGCAGTTTTTTACGCTGGATCCAGTGGCGTAGTCATATTTTTCATTAGAGTTGTTATTTGTCCAGAAATTGAGGTGTCCTTTTAAAAGCTTCTCAAAAATATATAATAGTATAGGTCTATTTTAATAAACAACAACAAAAATCCTAATTTTTATAATTATCATCCCAAATTTTGCAGTAGGCCATGCAAAACGATGTCGTTTTCTTTTGTTTTCTTGGAAGCAATTGACATTTTCCAATTTTGTACGCGTATATAAAATATAGCGCTAGTTTTTTTGTATTTATTTATTGTGCAAAAATATATTTGTATTATTATGAAAGAAAACCAAACTTTCGAACATTATGAAAAGAACGATATGTTAGCTTGTTTTATAATAAGTAATGAAAATGTTGAAGCGGCTTCTGAGATGTATGTTAACAGGTAAATAGTTAATTTTTAGGTATGTTGAAATACTATTGCTTAATTTTTATTTAGAAATCCAGAAAGGAGGCAACCTTTTTGTCGGATAAAAAAGAATTTACTTAATCACGGATCATTTATCAAACCTCGTACGAAAACATATAATAAAGAAAATCGGAAGGCTGAGGAAATCACGATTTTGGCTAATTCAGAAGCTTACCCTACAAACTCTTGTAGGGCCAGTGAAAAGAGCATACGGATTCCAAAAACTAGAGTTCAAGAAATTCTAAAAAAGCACAAATATCACCCATACAAATTTAGGCTCGTGCAGCACTGACAGCCAGGGGATGCAGAGCGTCGAGTAGTCTTCTGCAATTAGTTTCGAGAAAGATGCGATATGGTTAGAGATTTTGAAAGGAAGGTTATATGGTCAGACGAAGCACATTTCAGTAATTCTGGTATACTCAATAGACACAATAGTAGAATCTGGTCCCAGGAAAATCAACACCAAATATTTCCCAGAAGACAGCAGGGCAGGTTTGGTCTAAATGTGTCCTGCTTCATATTAGGAACATATATAAAATTTTATATATTTGAGGGAAATCTAACAGCCAATCGCTATATAGAAATTTTAGAGGCAGCTATACTTGAATTAATTGACGATGTTCCTCTAGCGCAAATTAACGAAATTTATTTTCAACAGGACGGTGCTCCTGCACACAATTCTGGAATGACGAGATTATTTCTGGACAATAATTTTACCAATCAATGGATCGGAACAAATGGACCTATAAGATGGCCCCCTAGGTCCCTAGATTTGTCGATTTTAGATTTCTTTTTATGAAGATATCTGGAAAATAGAATTTACAAAGACCACTATGATAATGTTCAAGATTTAGGAAATGCAATAAGAGAAAATTTTCGCTATTTACAAAATCATCCCGTTATTTTGCTTAATTCTTATTCTTGTGTTACATAAATCTAGGTTAGGTGGTACTTTTTTGGTGCGAAATTATCAATACATATTTTGATAAATAGATTTAATTACATATTTATTTTGATTTATTATTAGGATGTAGATATTGTTAACGACTTTAAATAAAAGGCAGCATTGTTTTGCATGGCCTACTGCAAAATTTGGGATGATAATTATAAAAATTAGGATTTTTGTTGTTGTTTATTAAAATAGACCCATACTATTATATATTTTTGAGAAGCTTTTAAAAGGACAAATCAATTTCTGGACAAATATACAGGGTGTCCCACTTAAAAAAACACAACTTTGGATCATATCTAAAAAATAACAACTCAAATGAAAAATATGACTACGCCACTGTATCCAGCGTAAAAAACTGCATAAGCAGCAATTTTTCCCTTTGCGTTAGGTTAAAGACTGAGATACGAGGGGGGTCCCAAAATGCAAAATTTTCTATTTCGCCCTGTATCTCATAAACGAAGAAGGCTATGAAAATTTTGTTTACGGCTTCATGAGTTTCACAAAAAATTAGCTCAGGTTCGTGAAAACCGCAAGGTTCTATCTTTAAAAATAAGCGAGATACCCTGCTTTTGCAACCAAATCCGGACACCCTGTACATGCTACTGTTCTAGATACTTCGTTAGAACTTTGTCTGGAAGGGTTTCTTGAAGCTCCAATTTGGAAGGTATTCATACCACCATGTCCAAAAAGTCTTTCGGCTATAGTTTTTTATTATTTATGGAGTTTTCGACGTACCCCTCGGCGTCTTCTGCTGATTTCCATACACCATGCCTTTTTAAAACATCCGCAGATGCACCAGCGTCAGCTAATAAAGAGGCAGATTTTCGTCGAAAACAATGTACAGTATATAATGACGGATTTGGTAGATTTAAGAATGCTGCTACTTTCTGGGGTAGACTTTAAAACGTAATTTTACCAGCTGGCTGCGTAGTTCATTGATTGTATTATCAGTCTTATTAAAAATAAAGAATCTGCTTATAAAAATACAAATTATTTAACACTGATTATTATCATAACATTTTTATCAGAGCTGCGAAATTATAGACCCATCCAATTCTTTGTTTTTGTTTTTGAAATACGTATATAAAAACAAATTTTCAGTCAAGTTAGGTCTATAATCTCTCCTGATCAGAATACATTCATAGTTAAAAGATCATGTGACACAAATCTGACTTGTTTGTCTGAATATATTTCCTCTTCACTTGATAACACTGGCCAAGTTGATGTTGCTTATATGGATTTCCAAAAAACTTTCGATCAGGTAGACCATGGTGTTCTTTTGCTAAAGTTGAACTATATGGTTTTTTTACAGGCTTGATTTCACTTTTGAAGTCTTACTTGTCTGAGCGGTAGCAGTTTGTAGAAATCGAGGGCTTTAAGTCTTCAGAATATTTTGTATCGTCTGGAGATCAATAAGGCTCTAACTTGGCACCCTCGTTTTTCTGGATTTTCATAAATGACCTAGCATACAAACTTAATTGTCCAAAACTGTTATTTGTTGACCAGGAGCGTGCGGTGAAATTTTAAGAAAGGGAGCAATTTTTAGAAACTTACCTATTTGTAATGTAATTCGATTCTTCGATCATTTTTTGCAAATTCGTCAATGACGTCGTCATAAAAACGTCGATGCTCCGACATATTTTGGAGAAGTCTATTTTCAATGGACAACAGCGATGTATGCGAAAGTCTCTCCTGCCCCGTTGAATTTCTCACGAAATTTTTTATACGTTTAAGTGTTGAAAAATTGCGTTCTACTGATGAACTTGTGGCAGGTATTGTCAATACTAATTCACACAATTTCGACACTTCGGTGTAGGCATCTTCCAGCTCCTTGTCTTTTAAAAATTGCATTAGTTCCTTAGCGTTACTTTTTGCGCTAATGTCATCAGTTTCGTAAATCACTTTTAGTTCAAATCGCAGTAACACTCGGTCGAAGAACTGGACATAATGAAGAAGAAGAGATTTAAACGCATCTTCTGGAAAAGTTTTTCCTTTAAATGCATCAAAATTGCAGAGTTCGAGGAATTTAAAATCATTTAAACTGTTAAATCTATAGTTTATTTGTTGCTGAATTTGATCGATTATTTCATAGAAGAGGCATCTGTATGATGTTTGAACGTCTCCCACCTTGTCTGTTCAAAGACGCTTGGCTTGTGGCTCTACATTCAACGTCATCGTTTTCTCCCAAAATAGGTCAAAGTCATCTCTTTTTTGGCTTAACATGGACCTAAAATCATCCACTTTTTTTAGGCAAATAGCAATATCATTTGTTTTAGTTTGTAATATATTAAAAGCATTGTCCGAGAATAGAAATATTTCTGAAAATATGTTCAACAAATATTAAAATTAAAATCTCGTTTCAAACAATCCAAACATCCCCTCGAACTATTTATTGCTTCTGAGTCCCACGTTTCAATATTTTCTATTATATTCTCAAATAGTTCAGTCATTGATTCACGATTTTCAGATACTGTTAACACAAATCTTCCTTTATAGTTCCACCTAGTAGGAGCTACTTTGGGCAATCGTTTGTGGACAATGGAGTCCAAAGCTTGTAAACGTTTTGTTGACTCGGAAAAAAAGCAGCCATGCCACTTAAAGTAACGAAAAATACTTTACACTCGTTAATGAGATTGATGGACTGCGATAAAACTAAATTTAGTTTATTTTCTTTAGTAACGTTATAAACTACGGTATACAACGCATATGCTGTACGATTTTCGGACACATTCTTAAAACCTAAAAATCGCTCTTGAATACTTCCGTCTGTTTTAACGTAGCGTATTACTATAGATAATTAGCTAAAATTAGTGATATCAGTTGTTTCGTCCAGAACAATAGCAATGAACCGCGCCTCGCCAAACTCCTGCTTAATTCTTTTTAGAATAATGTTTGCAACAGCGGAAATTAAATCATTCTGGATTGGATTCGACGTTACGCGAAAAACGCTAGACTGCTCTAAATGATTTTTTAAGCAATCGTCATATTTAGCCATTAAACTAAGTAAATCTTGAAAATTTCCTCTATTTGAAGAAACCCTTGTTTCGTCATGACCTCTAAATCTCAATTCGTGCTATCCGAGAAAACAAACAACATCGATAAGTCTTCTTAATATTTGCCTATTTTTATCGACTAGTTCATTGTGTTGGCAGTGACTAATTTCCAACTGTTTATTAAGGGCGTGTTCAATTCTGGTTTTGCCGAAGACTTTTTCTTTTATAACGGCCTGTAAATGCGCTTTGGACCTAATGTGTTTTGTACAGCTTTATGGAAATTGTTTAAATCGGAAAAACCAGTTTTATTCCAGAGACCTTTTTCATTTTCAAAAAGTAAACATGGCCAACAAAATAATTTACTTATATTTCCACACCTTGTTAGCCATTTAAATTGTTCGTATTGTTTTTCCGGATAAAAATTTCTAATGCAGTTTTTCATTTTTGTGGTTAAATTTTTCATAGGCGGTTTTGCCCTTCCTTTGGAAATTATTTGAAGCTTATCAGCGAAGTTTAATGTTGAAAATCTCCTTTATTATTAAGACACACACCACACATTCACACACACTATTCTTATTAAATTCTCCAACATTTTCAATGTTATTACCGACAGCCAAAGTTGATGGTATTTGCATATCCACGTCCGTATTATTGTCTTCCATATCGCACCATGCACGACGCGACGTACGTGTCACACAATACACGGATAGCCGTTCAAACAAAGAACCTACTCCAACGATAACTTCCGCCACCACTTAAAGCAAGCGACTGAAATGCAAAAACTGCCAACAACCGGTGGAAAGTTCAATAACCTCTGACTCGATTCCCAGGAAATCAAGTATACAGGACTTGGCTGCAGAGAAGCTAGCCGCCCGCATAGGTTCTATTCGATATTCTATTTTGGCTGGGTCGGAATCAAGGCCGCATTTATTATGGGCTTGATAATTAAGATAATATTTTAGCATTTTTAATAGAAACTAAATTAATGGTTTCCTATTTCAAAAATTACATTTTAGAAATGTGTTGTAATTTTTTTTGGGGAAGCACTGCTTCCCTTGCTTCCATGGACTGCACGCCCCTGTTGTTGACGATTTAAATGTATAAACTAGTATTGATTCCTCATATACATATACTACAAATTATAATATTCTTAAATATGTAACTTGTAAAAAATCACTAAAAAGTGAAAAATATTTCAAAAAAATAGAACCGACTTAAAAAAATCGCTAAAAAGCAAAAAAATTATATTTTAATTATTCCTTAGAACAAATATTATTTTAAATGGTAATTTCTATTGATAAAAGTACTTTATTAATATTCGCAACACTATTCATACCAGTCTTTTAAAAATGCAATTATAAGTTGAACGCTATTGACTTTCAAAGCGTGTTTAAATATTAAGAATACCTTGGGGTTTTTATGCGGTAACACGAAATGAAATAGCGTTCTAAAGAAAAGAGTAGCGGAATAATTCACATAATCCTGGCGAAGTAAATTCTTATCTGCCGGTAGTTCATGTGAAATAGTATTAAAAAAGAAACTTTTGTGACATACAAACGGTGCACCTAATGATCTTTTTTTGTTTAAATTAATGTTCAGAAGCAGCGAGTGTGGCCAAGGTTGTTCACCGGAAGTCCAAGCACATCCATCTTCAGATGTCATTCGTATGAGAAACTATAAAAACATAATATAATTTAACTTCGTTTTTAGGATGTAATTACACGGAATAAATGTTTGATGGCCTTTTGTATACAGAAACCTGCATGAAATAAACTTCGAAGTTAAGAATGTAGATTTCCCAGAAGAGTAAGAACATCTTAAATGAAGATATTTTTATGGATATTTTAATTTTTTAAATTCTACGCTGAAACTAGAAAACCATTATCCCGAATCGAACGTATTTTGTATTATTATTAAATAATAGGCATGCAAGTACGTTTACATAAATAAAATTAAGACACGCTTAATGTTTCATGGCTTTCTCGTACAGGTGGTTTATTACTAAAACAAATTTAATATTTAAAGCGTATTTTAATATAATATGTACATAAATTTTGCCTTGAAGACAATAGGTTGCGCGAATGTCAGTGTTTGAACCATGATATTTTGCCGGTATAAAATAAACTACGTACTTAATTTCATTCGCTTTGAAGGGTTATGTTAACATAATTTTCTTCTAAAACAAACTTATTTAATCAACACAAATAAACTTTAAGATACGTATAATAAAATATTCACAGGTTTAAGCCATTGGAAGTCGTAGTTCTATAAACAATGTTGTCATAAAAATATACTGACTCGTTATTATTATTATATTATAATGAACTTTGTACCAACTACCTGAGGTCTCTACGACAAACTCACAACTTTCTATGCGGTCGCCTCAGCCAACGAGCGTCTCACGTGCGATGAATTAAAAAAAAAATGTCTCCACCTTTTTTAATAAGCTTTCAGAAGTTTTGGAGAGGCACAGTTTTGAGAGATTGTGGCGTTTTGAGCTCTTTAAAAAATATTTCGACAATGCAGGAGACCAGTGGCAAACGAATGACAATACATAACCTACCTTCAATAGTAAAAGAATCTCTTCCTCTAGCCACAACTCCAAAAAATATTATGTCTGGGTTTTACCCTTTCAATAATATAGAGTGAAAATAATTTTAAAGAATATTCCACTCATGTACAAATTTTCCCGTAAGACTGGTGGTGTTTTCGAAAAATTATAGCGGAAATACCACGTGGTCTAGAAAACATGGTGTTTCCACTTACCTGATTAGGTGTGGTTACATACCTAACCAAAAAATGAAATCTTGACAATATGAAACCTGCTTTTGAGAGACGCTAGGGTCCCTAGAAACTGATTTTTTTTAAGTATCTTTCAAACATTTTTGAAAAGTTGTCAATATGAATAATCGCTTTGGGCTAGTTCAAGAAGAGGAAATTGATGAAAATATAATTGGAAGCGAACCAAGAAACACCGTTAAATTCAAGAAGAGCATCTGGAGACAGTTTATGTCAATCTGCGATGAAAAAAACTATACGTTTGACCAAGATACTCCAGTATCCCAACTAGCAATGATTTTGAAAAGCTGGGGCTACAATATGCGAAAAATGAACCGGGAGGAATATAAAGAAGGCACGGTAAAAATTATTTGGAATGTGACGGTGAAATTATTGATGGAAAGGCATTTCAATGAATACAAAATTAAAATCAATCCCTTCGAGCAGATCGAATTCAAATCGACCCGAGACGCAAAAAATGCCAAAAGGAGACATTTGCAAGGTACTGAAGGCAAACGCAGAGAATCGGCCGTTTTTTTAACATACAATGAATTAAAAAATCTAATCGAAGCTTGTGATGAATCAACTTCAGAGGGTTTACAAAAGAAGTGTTTTTTTCTGTTGTCCTATGAATTAGCCTGGAGAGGAGGAGAAGGTGCAAGAGCCGAAACAACTTTTTTCAAAGAAGAAACTGACAACTTCGGAGAAAAAACAGGTAGAATTCAATACAACCCTGTTTTTTCTAAAACATGTCAAGGTGGTGGCCGAAAACTCGCCGATTCGAAGTGGTTGGTGAGAAACGAGAGAAGTCCCAGCTTTTGCCCAGTAAGAATTTATAAAGAATTACAAGATAAAAGGAAAAGTATCTCCAACACTCGACTATTTTTGACGCCAAACCCCCGCTGGAAAATTTCCGGAAAATGGTTCAAAAACAGCCCAATAGGAGAAAACGAGATTTCAACTTGGACAAAAAAACAAGGACAGAAATCAGGCCTCAATACCACAAACAAATTTACCAACCATTCCCTCAGAGCTACTGCCGTGTCCAAGCTGACCAAAAGCGGAGTGTCGGAGCAAAACTTGATAAAAATTACAGTTCATTCGAATGCGAAATCCCTATCAGGTTATTTGCAAAAGGATCCAGATCACCACAAAAAAATTATTGAAAAAATGAGGGAACCTGGAAAAGAACCACCTCAACAGCACGTGCATCCAGCCCCTGTAGCAGCATCACCCAGCACAAGTACAAGTAGTGGTCTGACGGCATCTTCTACGTCATCGCAAAACAACAATGTGGTTAATAATCATCAGAACTGTATCTTTTATTATACAATCAATAATTAAAATTGAATATTTAGATTTATATTAAGTACTTTTCAATATTTAGACAAATAATTTTATTAGTATATTATTATTCAATTTGTGTTCAATTTGTTACAAAATTCAAATTTCTGAACTTGAAATAGGTATGTATTTAATATTCAGTTAATAAAGCTTAGTTTCCCTGTATTTGATTCGTGAAATATTCCTCCTAAATACCATTCGTGCTTAAAAATTAACCAGATAATTTTTAAGCACTCGTGGAATGATCCCCGAGAATACTGAGACCAACATATTGGTGCCAATGGAACCAATCAATATTGGCGTAGATAGTGCTACAGAACATGTTAATGAGCCCCAGCCCAGTTGTTCTGGAATATCGCATTCTAAATCAGATAGACAAATGGCAATCATATTGTCTGAATCAATAAAATCTTATCCTCAAGAAGACTTCAGTAAACTAAAAAAGCTGAGAAGGCAAAAAGAACCCCAAAAAGGAAGGTTCCTTTAAAGGGACGTTCACAAACAAACTCCGTTCCAAAAAGAAGCAAGGGATAGAGCACCTTAAAAAAATGAATCGAGTCTAATGAAGAAGAAACCTTTTGTATTAGTTTGCGGGGATGCCTATTCTTCAAGCAGAGATTGGTTAGAATGTCGTGCATGCAAGGGGTGGGCTCATTTTACTTGCATGAATAAAAGTTCCTTTTACGTATGCATTAATTGTGATTCAGAGGATGACTTGGAATAAATAAGAACCAGAATATTTTGCTATTTTTGCTAACTAAAAAATGAACATTATTTTTAGTGATTTTTCTAGTACCACCTGTTGCTCTATGGCGTATAAGTTATGGGACACCCCGTATAGAAAGAAAAATGTATTTACGCTTAGCCAAAAATAATCAACACACTTTCAAACTTATAACTTTCAAATGACCTAACTCGAGTGCATACTTATATTATGTTAAAAGTTTTTTAACCAATCATTATTAGCCAACTGACTAGTACCTTTTAATTAGAATCCAAGGTAATTAAAACTAGTTCCACAACGAATGTACTTTGACTTTTCCTAACCTGCGCTATACTCTATTTTCCGTTTTTACAAGCCACAGTTCAAACACTAATTACAATAATTACATATTTTATTGCGTACAATTAAAATTACCACATACATGATATATTTTAAATCCGAAACATTTTGAAAATTTCAATACTTTAGAAGCATATTTCCGTTACCTAAGTTGCTTAAATTTTATTCGTTTCTCAATTTCATAATAGATAAAGAAGTTAAGTTTTAATACAATCAGTATAATACAGTGTTAAATATGCACACATCATATCATTTAATAGTACAACAGGTCAACCTGTTATTTTGCATGAAAGCTCCGTTATTTTTTTTTATGTTACACAAGTTGTATATTTTTTTATTTTGTACGTCATGTTTTAAAAGTATACGGGGTTTGACTACAAAAATGCATGTATTTTGTTTCATTAATGTTTAAGCTTTATTAATATTTTTTTTGTAAAACAACTATGTCATTTTATACAAAATTCCTACAATCCTTTTCTTAGTAAAATATCCCAACAATCTAAATTTCGAAAATAAGAAAGCGAACTTCTATTTGGTTTTTACTTAGTTATTTCTAATATAAGATAACTCCATATCCACTGAATACGTAGTGTGGATTTTAAAAATGTATGCAATGAATGAATGCTATTTATGGAGAATGTAGTCTGAAAACACATTTGGCATTTTCCAAAGAGTTTGGGATACGGAAAGTGTAAACATTCGTCATAATAATAGTGACCCTCAGAGACCGATAGTATAGGAAAACGAGAAACATCGATTAGTTAGATTAGATTAGAAATCTAGGAAAGGAAAACTCTGGTATGATGTTGGATTCAAAATTTACTTATGTTTTTTGCTTGATATTTTTTTATTAATTTTTAGGAATATAAATTTAATTAGGGTTATGCAGTTAAAATGGTATAAATAAATAAATAAAATAGTTAAATTACAATGACAGGTCGTTTCTACTTTTTTTTATAAGCGCCGATATTATGCTAACAAACCACTGTCCTTTTTATTAAATAATTATTTCATACATCCCAAATACATAATCAAAGTAAATTAATTAAATGTATCAATCCTACAGATTTTTTATGAAGAGATTAGAGTAATCTACAACCGAACATCAGTGTTGCCAAGAACTTATTTTAAACCTTCCTCAAAATTAAACATTTTAAATTGTAATATCTAAAAAAACCATCCAGAACTGATGATATATAATTTTTTTTGTTCGAAACCATCCACACTATCATATGTTAAAAAATTTATAGTCAAACTCCTAACACATCGTATACAGGGTGTTTCCTATCTACGGTGCTCCAGGAGGTGATTCCTTAGGTCATTTTAAGGAAAAAAGTTCCTATGAACATTTGTCCGGAGTTGTCCCGATTCTTAGATACAGAGTGTCAAAGTTAAAAAAAAATCGGTTTTTTATAAATATCATAAATATCCTTAAGCCGATTTGGTTGAAATTTGGCAGTGTTATTTGTAGTACAAAGGCGCTAATTAAGCCTTAACTAGATTGAAGTTATTGGATCCAGTGGCGTCTCAAGGAGCACCGCAACAATCAATATTGAAAAAAAACACACACACACAAACACAAGAGGCAAAAAATTTGTATTTTTAGTTACTTAAACTGAAAAAAACTATAAAAACTGCAAAAAAAGTCAGTAGCGTACTTTTTTCTTAATAATAATAGTTGCGATGCCCCTTGAGACGCCAATGGACTTAATAGCTTCAATCTAGTTAGGGCTGAATTAGCGCCTTAGTATTAAAAATGACATTGCCAAATTTCAACCAAATTGGCTTAAGGATATTTATGATGTTTATAAAAAACCGTATCCCAAAATCGAGACAGACCAGTCTCGGTCTCGGAAAATGTTTACGGTCTCGGTCTCGATACTTAGTCTCGGTATCGGTCTCGAAAGTCTCGGTGGCCTCGAAAACAAAATTTTAAAAATAATAATTGTTCGCCGAGATGTTATTTAGACAAAAGTACATGGACGCCTTCCTTCGAAACCCAGAGTTTTTCCAATCTTAAAAATTTAATGAAAAAAAAATCCAATGTTTGAACATTTCAGTAAAGTAGAAAAAATGTAGGTATATTTATATAAAAAATTATTCCAAAAATCTATAATTCGAAATGATGTTGCCAACAGATGGAATCAGTAAAGGAAGATATATGGACAATAGTAGGTGTATCAAAATAAATGTCACATATCCCTTGTTCTTTGGACATCAACAGAAAGGCCACACATCACTAGAGTTGCTTAAACAACCATCCACAGAACAACAATTATTTGACATTTCGAAAGATATACAAATGGAATAAAATACATTAAACACAAAATAAGGACACACTGTATAATGCTGCAGAACTCATGCAAGCAACGTGCTGGGCATTCTAGGGACAGACGTTATAGTTCAATAGGTAGAAAATGATCGATGGCCAAGTAAATCACCCTTAGGTATTCTGTAAACTTTGCTATTTTGAACCAAACTTTTATTACTTTGATGCGTATTTACTTTCTTAACCAGGACCGTTCTTAGAGATCTGCACGTTGTGCTTGCACAATGGCGGCTATGGTTCATAATACTACTTGTGAATCAACTATTTTTGTTATTTGGTAAATTAACTATAAATTTTAAAAGCGGAGTAGATTTTAAAAGTAAATTTATTTATTAAACAAATATCTACTTGTTCAATTTTTCCCCTGAAAGATCAATCTTTAACCTTTTTTGAGAAAATGTACAGGGATAAATATTATATTATACCTGCTGAATCACCAGTAATATCAAGTTCCTCAAGCGATGATAACTATGACATCGATTATACATCACTATTTGAAAAAAAAGTGATTCCCCAAAAGATCTTTTGTCTATACAGGTGGCCTCCGTAGCAGTAGAGCGTTTATTTTCACAAGCAGGGTTAATTAATACAATACTAAGAAGCATGTTAAATGAGACTTCAAACAAATGCTTATTATGTATTCATTCATGGTAGAAAAGTAACTTTAATAATATTTTTAGGTTTATTATATAGGTTGAAGTAAAATCTAAAAATATGCTTATAATGTATGTTTAGAAAGTTAAATTTTTACTTTGTTATTAGAACAGTTCGTTATTTTTTAAGCGTTATAGTTGAATTAGCTTTATTGATCATCTATTTAAAATCCTAAGCCAAATTCTACTTTGTGTTTTGTTTGTTGAAAATCTTATCCGTATGTATATGTATTATTTTTATTATACACATATAGTTAAAAATTTTGTATCGTCCATTATTTGCAAATACAAACAAAATCAATATAAAAATATTGTTCTATAAAACACGTACCTTCTTTAATTAGCAAGCCATCGAAGCGATTAATGAAGAAAAATGTTCACTGATTTTTTTTAACAATTTTTTGTTTATTTTGAGTCGGAAATTTTTTAAACAAAAATCACCACAATTACTTCGTCTGTTGGAGTCTTTACCGTATCTATACTATATAAGAATATGATATTGCGATGTTTTTAGTTGTTATAGTCTATTAGTTATAAATTATTGAAACAAAAAACTAAAAATTTTGGGATTTTAGTTACTTTCAATAATTAAACATAAAAACCGACTATAAATTTATAAAGATCACAATATCAAAATCTTATATAGTATAGTTGTGATAAAGTGTCTCTCTTTGAGAACAGGGTAGCAATTTACGGTTTTCGACATGTAAAGTGGAATTTGGCTACTAGAATTTCTAAATTTGGGAAATTCTCCTTTTTATGGTTATTTATATCGTTTTTTAAATTACTATTTCACTAGTATCATTGTTATAAGAAGATATACAATGCTAGTATAATATAATTGATTATAGAAAAATTATTTTTTCATCCATTAATTTGCCCCCAAACGTATATTTTTTGAATTATTTTGTCAAAACAAATAATTTACGAACATTAGTTATTTTGCTACTTCACTTTGAGATCGAGACCGAGGGTCTTGATAGGTAAGTCTCGGTATCGCTTTCGTTCTCGAACACCAAGTCTCGGTCTCGGTTTCGAAATACTTTTTCAAGTCTCAGACCGAGACTAGTCTCGTGGTCTCGCGAACCCCTAGAGACAACTCCAGACACATGTTCATAGGAACTTTTTATCTTAAAATGACCTAAGGAATCACCTCCTGGAGTTACGTACCGTAATCAGAAAACACCCTGTATTTATTTGCTGGTATTACCTCTTCTAAACATAAAAACGTCCAATTTTATTTTATGGTTCCAATCAAATACGATCAGAAATTAATATGCTATAAACCTTTAAGTTGTATTAAAACTATATAAATAAACAATAATATAAAATTCATATGATGATGTTCTCATTGTGTTCACCAAAGTGTATCGTTTCATTATGTATAGAATCCAACGAATCATTTCATGTTTTCCACAGGATGGTAAAACGACAATAAGTTTTTTCATTAAGGAGGAAGTGACGACATATTTTGAAATTCTCTATTATTTGTTTTCAAGGATTACTTTTTATTCTCATGTCACTACTGCTGTAAAAAACCCGTTGAATAATTACAAATAATGTTTTTATAAAAATATTATGCAACAGTGACCGAGACATTGTTCATAAATCATATTATGAAAAAAGTCCTATCTACGTAAAAATCCATTCAAATATTTTTACACTCGAGAGGGCATGGTATTGCGGGTAACAGCTAGAATGTTGCGTAATCCGTGTGAAGTGCATAAACATAACCAAGTAAAAAAAAACAAAAGTACATTTTTATTAGTCTATTAATCAGCATCAGCGGATAACACTTTTTCAGGAATGATTGTATTGTAACGTTATACTTTTACGGTAACAAAATAAGATAAATTTATAAGTCTAATTATGATATTGCTATGGTGCTATATTTATATTTTGTCATTCACCAAGATGTCAGGGACTAAATCTTGGGAGTTATCTAGATTGGTTGATTTGAAATATTATTTTACGATCCCTATTTTTCATGTTTTAATTTTACAGATGCTGAGGGTCTGTTTATTGAAGCTTTCTTTAAAGCCCACCATATAAAAGGACCATATTTTTATAAGAATTATCTTACCTTAATATATTTTTGTTCAGAAACAAGTCCATTATAAAAAACATGGCGGGGCATGAGCTGTTGTATTACAAACTAAACCAGATATTTCCACATATCTCCATTGCAGCCTGGTAACGCCAAATAAATTAGAAACATTTTATATACCACCAATTTGGTTTAATAATATGTTATTGCCTTTCAAAATCACGTTCAGTTTATTAAATGACTTGCCTTTTGATAAAAATATAGTTTTAAAAAATGTCACCTATATTGTTGATTTCCTGTAAACACATATCAGAGATTCATTAAACAAGGGTTTGTGTTATTTAAGTAATCCTTCTAATGTTTGGTTTAAAAAGCACATTGTTTATTTTCGTTTTATAAGTTGGGTTAACTCAAATGACAACTAATGAAGTTTGACGTTTTACTGGGGCGAGTCTTACATCTCTTTTTCATGTACGCCTAAAAATATATAAAATATCTAACATAAATTATTCGAAAACAAATATTTAAATTCAATATATATATTCTGAGTTGCCTATGCTTTAAAAAATCGTTTATTTTTATCAAATCAATAAGGGGGAAAGAGACAAAATATAGGAACATTAAGATCAAGTTTGGTGTAGAGCACTTCCAACATGTTAGTTTTTTTAGCCAAATTCCTACCTTTTTTTAAACATATTTTCTTTGATAAACCTCTTAGTTAAAATCGTTTTGGAACGAGTTCATTCTATTTAGTTTTGACTGTGGCCGTGAAAATTCAATTAAACGGCTGATCCTGTTCAAAGGTTGTTTTAAAATGAACAGTGGTCGAATAACAGCCAGGTAATTAACAATTTTAATTTATTTTGGCAAGATTTATTTATTTTAATTTTTAGAAATTTTACAATTAGGCTACAATGGATTTTTTTCTCTTTTTTACAGCTCAGCAGTCATTTTACCACCTTGCATTTTACCACTTTGCATTTTATCACTATTACATTTTCATTGAAATGTGAAAGCCTATATTTCACTTTTGTGGTAGTTTTGAATCCAATAGTTTTCACATTAAGAACTTTTGGGTGAAGCCAAAATAAAAAACAAAACCTTTTTGCCACCGCAAGGGTTGTGGTTCCGACAGGACCCGTTTAAAAGGTTTTTGAAAACTGAAGTAGTATTCTACTTACCGAACGTTGGCACAAACAAGACCTACTTTTAGCGAAGAGGTTTTGAAGTATTTGGCCTCTAGTATACAGCCTAACAACCAGGCCCAAGTTTGAGTTATAACCTCCTCCTTACCTGCTACCTACTTGGTGAGATTTTTAACTTAAATTTATAAATTCGTCGTACCTTTTATTTTTAAATTTCATTTTCGCATTCTTATACTTATTTCTATCTATAAATATAATTTATCACATTCTTGCATTTCCTTTAAACAATAATTGTATACTGTGTTTTACTGTTTGTCTCAGCATTTTCACTAACACACGGGTAAAGAGTGTATGAAGGACGTAATGTAGATTCTCTTTTTTTTTACGTGTGTTGGCGCCCTTCCATTTTATATATATTTTTTGACTTTCCTTCTTCATACACTAAATAAAACGGATTGAAAAGTTTTGAACTCCCGAACAAGCTAGCCTACGGGTCGTAAATGCAAACTCTTAAAATTGCAAACGTAACAAATCTTTGTAACGTGACTTATAACACCGGAGTTTACGTTATAGTATAATCCAATCCATGATGCAATTAATGCCTGTTCTATTTTTTATCTTGTTTTATTGACTTTTGGGACACAAACAGAACCATTATTTTCCTGCAAAACCCACTTAATACTAAAATCTTAGTAAACAACTATTAGCTTCTTCTAGCTTTCCCAATTCTGATAAACTGCTGACCAGACGAACTTACCCAAGCAAATTTTTAGACAAAATTCAAAGTTAATTAATTTCTGACAGAATTGAGGCATTGAGTTGCGGTTTTCGACATTTGATCGCTCAGAAGTGAAGCAATGTTCTTGAAAATAGACAGCTTTAGAGCTACATCACAACTGTCCTATACAAGGTGTTATATTAACAAGTGTCATTTTTGCAAAATTTTATATGAACAGAACTTTTTTAAAAAGGGTAATTTTAATTAGTTTTTCTAACTGGGTTAATCTACACCTAAATACCAAAAAACAGTTTCTAGTGATTTTTAATTTTTTTCTCCGTTCTTGATATATCAGGTTTTTACAAAAATGTGTACATTTTAATATTTTTCTTTTATTTGCTCCTTCTGTATTTTTCAAACAATTTATTCAACCTGATTTATAATTAAGGGTAATGCCTCTAAAAATGAGGATTGATTTTTTTTAATTTTTAATCAAATAACAAGTTACACTAATTCCAAGAACATTAGAGTTCACAACTTTTAGTATCAATTTTAGCAACATTCATATATCTTTAACATAAGAATAGAGTATTCAATAATAAGTACTCAGTCACTTCTACAGTATTTTAAAAACAGTTGAATATAGCTATAAGGTGTGTTAAATCAAATATTCTTGAAATTGTATTGTAGAATCCGAAAATCCAATAAATACATATTTGAAAAGATCTTAAGGGCCTCATTAAAAAGAAATAAGGCATATTGCCATCTTTTTTCTGCCTTGATGCAACCAAACTTCTATTTTCTGTTTTAACGTGTTTTCCTCGAGATAAATCGAACTTGAATGAACCTTGTATAACGATGCTATAAAAACGATATTTTTAATTTCAAAGTAATATTATTAATTACATTTTAATTTTAGATTTATACTTTTTATATTTTAACTAAATTTAAAATACAGAAGGCGCAAATAAAAGAAAAACAATAAAATGTACACACTTTTGAAAAAAAACCTCGTAACTCAAGAACAGCATAAAAAATCTCTAGAAATGGCTTGTGGCTCTACATTTAACGTCATCGTTTTCTCCCAAAATAGTTTAAAGTCATTTCTTTTTTGGCTTAACATAGACTTTTGCAAGAGAATGGAAATATTTCTGAAAATGTGTACAACAAATAATTAAAATTAAAATCTCGTTTCAAACAGTCCAAAAACTCCCTCGAACTATTTATTGCTTCTGAGTCCCACGTTTCATTATTTTCTATTATATTTTCAAACAGTTCAATCAGTGATTTACGATTTTCAGATACTGTTAACACAAGTCTTCCATTATAGTTCCACCTGGTAGGACCTACTTTGGGCAATCGTTTGTGGACAATAGAGTTCAAAACTTGTGTACGTTTTGTTGACTTGGAAAAAAAAGCAGCCATGCCACTTAAACTAACGAAAAATTCTTTATACTCTTTAATGTGATTGATGGACTGGTATAAAACTAAATTTAATTTATGAGCTAAACAATGGACAAACACAGCACTTGGGAAAGTTTCTCGAACTTTAGCTTGCAGACCCCCTAGTTGTCCTGCTATCACTACAGCTCCATCATAGCTTTGAGCAACTAATTTTTTCTCTGCATTAATTTCTTTAGTAACGTTATAAACTACGGTATATAATGCATCTGCTGTACGATTTTCGGACACATTCTTAAAACCTAAAAATCGCTCTTGAATACTTCCGTCTGTTTTAACGTAGCGTATTACTATAGATTATTGGCTAAAATTAATTCTTTTTAGAATAATGGTTGCAACAGCGGAAATTAAATCATTCTGGATTCGATTCGCAGTTCCGCGAAAAACGCTAGACTGCTCTAAATGATTTTTTAAACAATCATCATATTTAGCCATTAAACTAAGTAAATCTAGAAAATTTCCTCAATTTGAAGAAACCCTTGTTTCGTCATGACCTCTAAATCCCAATTCGTTCTGTCCGAGAAAACAAACAACATCGATAAGTCTTCTTAATATTTGCCTGTTTTTATCGACTAGTTCATTGTGTTGGCGGTGACTAATTTCCAACTGTTTATTAAAGGCGTGTGCAATTCTGGTTTTGCCGAAGACTTTTTCTTTTATGACGGCCTGCAAATGCGCTTTGGATATAATGTATCTTTTTACAGCTTTATGGAAATCGTTTAAATCGGAAAAACCAGTTTTATTCCAGAGACCATTTTCATTTTCAAAAGGTAAACATTACCAACAAAATAATTTACTTATATTTTCACACCCTGTTAGCCATTTAAGTTGTTCGTATTGTTTTTCCGGCGGTTTTGCTTTCCTTTGGAAATTATTTGAAGCTTATCAGCGAAGTTTAATGTTGAAAATCCCTTTATTGTTAAGACACACACTACACATTCCAACACACTCTTCTTATTAAATTCAACGTTATTACTGACAGCCGAAGTTGACGGTATTTGCATATCCACGTCCGTATTATTGTCTTCCATATCGCACCATGCACGACGCGACGTACGTATCACACAACACACGGATAGCTGTTTAAAGAAAGAACCTACTCCAACGATAGCTTCCGCCCCCACTTAAAGCACGCGATTGAAATGCAAAAATTGCAAACAGCCGGTGGAAAGTTCAATAACCTCTGGCTTGATTCACAGGAAATCAAGCATACAGGACTTGGCTGCAGAGAAACTAGCGGCCCGCATAGGTTCTATTCGATTTCTATTGTGTCTCGGTCGGAGTTAAGGCCGCATTTATTATGGGCTTGATAATTAAGAAGATATTTTAACATTTTTAATATAAACTAAATTAATGGTTTCCTATTTCAAAAATTACATTTCAGAAGATGTTTTGTAATTTTTTTTGGGGAAGCACTGCTTCCCTTGCTTCCATGGACTGCACGCCCCTGATTCATTCATAGTATCATTTCACTAAACCGTCATTTTGTTTTACCATATTTGACTTTTACCAAAATATTACCAGGTCATCAGACAGACCGACAGAATGTTTTTCGGCATCTAGGGTCCCTGAAACGTGAAGATCTAAAGCAGGGTGATTTTTTTAAGATTACAATAAGTCCATTTTACGAGGGAAGTAAAAACATATATCACAGAAAATGAGCATAATGCCAAAAGTAGGCCAAATTCAATTTTAGAAACATAATTTCCATCACTGTTATGTTAAAATTTTATTTAAATTGCAATCTCAACTACTACCATTAGGTGCTAATGCAGATTGCGGATATACGAAACGTTTACTTGAACCTCGCAAAGCTCCTTCCAAAGATCGCTCCCTCACAATACAAAAGCATTAGTATATTGTTAAGTACTTTTGCATTTCTCACTTTTCACGATGCTGACAGGTAGGCAAAGAATTGTGGGTGGCTTTCAGGTGAACACATTAGGATTAAGTACTTGACACAATGGAAGCAATTGACTTTTTCTGTGAACAGGCACTTCATTTGACGCTTTAAATTAAAGGAGTTTGTTTACTTTTGATATTCTATGGTAATAAAAAGGTAGCGTCAGTCTATATAGTTTCAAGAATTTTTGTCCGATAATAAAGAATTATTGGCTGACTTGACACAATTTTCAACATCCGTGCGATGTGGGGTTTATTTAGGGAAAGTTTAACTTTTTCAGGAAGAAAAAACCTTTCAAAATAGTAGCTGTCTATAAATAGAACATTGCCGAAATTAAAATTCTGTACAGGATTATTTGCAGCTTATATTTTACTTTTATTAGCATTTTGACCTCACCGCATATAATTCAAGAATATTAGAATAAAGGAAGAAGTGAATATATATAGGCAGCTCAACTCAACATATAGGAGGAATTCAAAACTAGACTTTAATCCTTTTAATAATAGTAATTTACGTTACCAGTCCGTAATACGGAAATTATGATTGTCTTTTGCTTATACTGTCAAATAAATATAACCTAAAATCATTTTTGTATCATGGAGAGTTCGAAGGAATTTTAAATAAATCTGCAGAAGCAACAAAGCAAAGGATCTCATCAACTTGTTTAAAATCTTATCTAGTACATTTAAAAATATATGAAACTGTTTTCTTCTAAAAATGTTTCTTTGACAGGGATCAGGGATACGCGACTGAATAGTGAACGAAACTACAAAAGAGGGAAACGGTTACATACCCTTACAAGTTAGACACCTCATTTGGTTCTAATAAATGTTTGGTCAGACAAATAATGTCTGGAAAATTATGAGCTTGCAAAAGCAAGAAAAGTTCGCCGACTTTGTTTCCGAGTGATTGAATATTTAAATAAAAAACAGGCAGATAATTAAAGAAACACTTTGACAAGAAACAATAACTAGGTATATCAAATTTCTGCATTGTGAATCTGCTTTAGGTAACTATCACACAAATAAAAATAAGTATGAATTCTCTTGATACTTATAAGTTTGATATATAGTTGGCTTTAATAGAACATTAAAAAGCAGTTATTTATTACTTTGATAGAAGATGGAGTACAAGAACAATTTACAAGGAAAATTTTCAAGGTTTTCCATCACCTTTGGGAAGAATCGGCCAATAAATTACCTCACGATCTCAAAGTTCGATACGATTATTCGTCGGATTGGACTCGAGTCTTAAAAAGAGGAATTATACAATGTTTCAGAATAGAAATTAAATTAGTTGATTTATGCTTCAATTAAAAACTGAAAAATAATAAACTATATCAATCAATTAATCCCGAAAAAATCATCAGATAGATATGAAAAAGAATACAACAGATGATTTTGTCAATGGAAACAAATATATAAAGTAAGAAACATACAGGAAGATGTAATTTTAGCTTTTTTTCTAGATCAAATAAGTATAACCTGCAGACAACTTATATCTTTTTTATGAGAACAATATTTATTAATTAAGTTTTATTTTATAGTCAAAAAGAATGAATGGCAGTTCCCTGTAGGAAATATATTCCATACTGAAGGTAATGTCACTTGTTAAAGAGAACGTAAGCATCAACAATATCCCGAAAATCATTGACGCAGTCAAAAGTATTCACAAGAGAAGAAATACATTTATTTCTCAAGGAGGCACGCGATATCTCTTGGTCAAAGTTATTGCTATCATGATGATTGCTGGAGGTTGTCGGCAAGAAGAACTGTATTCTATAACTCTTAATGATATTCAAGATACAGAGAGCTGGTAATCACAATTCCACAAACTAAAACTAATATAAAACGTGTTTTTACTGTGAATATTCCACTCATGTACAAATTTTCCCGTAAGACTGGTGTGTTTTTGAAAAATTATAGCAGAAATACCACTTCGTCTAGGAAACATGGTGTTTCCACTTACCTGGTTAAGTGTGGTTACATACCTAACCAAAAAATGAAATCTTGACAATATGAAACCCGCTTTTGAGAGACGCTATAGTCCCTAGAACTGATTTTTTTTAAGTATCTTTCAAACATTTTTGAAAAGTCGTCAATATGAATAATCGCTTTGGACTAGTTCAAGAAGAGGAAATTGATGAAAATATAATTGGAAGCGAACCAACAAACACTGTTAAATCCAAGAAGAGCATCTGGAGACAGTTTATGTCATTCTGCGATGAAAAATCTATACGTTTGACCAAGATACTGTAGTATCCCAACTCTCAATGATTTTGAAAAGCTGGGCCTACAATATGCGAAAAATGAACGGGGAGGAATATAAAGAAGGCACGGTAAAAATTATTTGGAATGTGACGGCGAAATTATTGATGGAAAGGTATTTCAATTAATACAAAATTAAAATAAATCCCTTCGAGCAGATCGAATTCAAATCGGCCCGAGACGCAAAAAATGCCAAAAGGAGACATTTGCAAGGTATTGAAGGCAAACGCAGGGAATCGGCAGTTTTTTTAACATACAATGAATTAAAAAAATCTAATCGAAGCTTGTGATGAATCAGCTCCAGAGGGTTTACAAAAGAAGTGTTTTTTTTTGTTGTCCTATGAATTAGCCTGGAGAGGAGAAGGTGCAAGAGCCGAAACAACTCTTTTCAAAGAAGAAACTGACAACTTCGGAGGAAAAACAGGTAGAATTCAATACAACCCTGTTGTTTCTAAAACATGTCAAGGTGGTGGCTCGCCGATTCGAAGTGGTTGGTGAGAAACGAGAGAAGTCCCAGCTTTTTGCCCAGTAAGAATTTATAAAGAATTACAATATAAAAGGAAAAGTATCTCCAAAACTCGACTATTTTTCACTCCAAAACCCCATCGGAAAATTTCAGGAAAGTGGTTCAAAAACAGCCCAGTAGGAGAAAATGAGATTTCAACTTGGACAAAGAAACAAGCACAGAAATCAGGCCTCAATACCACAAAAAAAATTTACCAACCATTCCCTCAGAGCTATTGCCGTGTCCAAGCCGGCCAAAAGCGGAGTGTCGGAGTAAAACTTGATAAAAGTTACAGGTCATTCGAATGCGAAATCCCTATCAAGTTATTTGCAAATGGATCCAGATCACCACAAAAAAATTATTGAAAAAATTAGAGAACCTGAAAAAGAACTACCTCAACAGCACGTGCATCCAGCCCCTGTAGCAGCATCACCCAGCACCAGTACTAGTAGTGGTCTGACGGCATCTTCTACGTCGTCGCAAAACAACAATGTGGTTAATAATTATCAGAACTGTACCTTTTTTTATACAATCAATGATTAAAATTGAATATTTAGATTTATATTAAATATTTTTCAATATTTAGACAAATAATTTTATTAGTATATTATTATTCAATTTGTGTTCAGTTTGTTACAAAATTCAAATTTCTGAACTTGAAATAGGTATGTATTTAATGTTTAGTTAATAAAGCTTAGTTTCCCTGTATTTGATTCGTGGAATATTCCTCCTAAATACCATACGTGCTTAAAAATTAACCAAATAATTTTCCACTCATGCGTGTTTTCTCTACAAATTTCCCTCGTCCTTCGGACTCAGGAAATTATAAGAAAACACGCATTCGTGAAAAACTATCGGAAATTTTTAAGCACTCCTGGTATTATCCCCGAAAATTTCACGTCTCTATTTTATGGCCAATCAAATTGTATTATTCCGAAACGTTACTATGGTAACGAAAAATATTTCCGGAAATTTTTCTCTTGCTGGATACTCTAGACGAAATTACACTGGACATTTTTTTGACAGTTAAGAAATGCATAAATATTAAAATCCATAAATGTCATATTATACGGACTCATTATTGACTTTTCATTAAAAAATTGTGTCTTAACAAATATTTTCAAAGCAAATATCAAAATTCTAGCTTAAAAAGCAATTGAATGGTGCTGCGTAAAACGATCTCGTTGTATACATTTGGTATACATACAAATTTTTTATCACTTGCCAGGAACTTCCATATATTTTTTTATTTGATTTGATGTGTCTGTAATTATAATTAGTTTTCATTTTATAGTCGAGTGGTTGCCTGTGCCGCTAATGAGCTTTATATTAAAATGGAACATATATTACGTATAATATGAAAGGCAGCTGCTTATAAAAGCTATGAAATTATTGTTTTATCGATCTAGATTTAAAATCTAAAAGTTTTTTTGTTCGTTTTAGGTAACTTTAAATATCTTACCGTGCATTTTTATTTAAGTAGTCCAACAAGGTTGTATACGAATCTATAGCAGTTTTGCTACATTATGCAGATTAAACGATAAGTTCTCAATAAAAAAATGATCTAATATGGATTTTTATCATTTTAGAATATTTTATAGTAAATTGCTAATTACACTACCAACAGGATATTTGGGTTGCGAAATTTGAAGGAACAAATAAATAATAAATATTACTTTAAAAAGTAGACTTCTAAGTTTTGTGCAACCGGCTGTAAATTTTTTAAATCTAAAAAAGTTGCGAGTATAATATAGTTTACCGCTTACGTGGGCATTTCGCCCTAAATTTATTTCCGAAATTGAATTAAATTCTGACATTAAAGGCTAATGACGGTGAGATATTAACTTTGGTCCTTTCGGTTTGGATTTAAAACGATTTCGAAAATAGTTTATGCAAACAATATGCTGTATTAAGAAATTGTCGTCATTTTCGAATTCGTGAAGTTAAAGACTCCCTATGAATTATTACTTCCCTTGTAAAAGGGAAGTATTTTTAATTGTGAAGAACTCACCTTCCGAGAATTTTTTCAGACCTTTACGTTTCGGGGTACCTAGATGCCGAAAAACATGTTTTCTTCTGTTCGCTACTACTTATCCAATTCACCTCAAATGTTGATCAAAAATTAAGGGTCATATAGGGATGACCTGGTAACATTTTGATGAAAATTTAATGTCGAAACAAAATGGCGGCCCAGTGAAATATAAAAAAAAATTACTAACAAACTATTTATCCAGTTTATCAAATTTTGCACACAAGTATTATGCAGAAATCAACTAGTACAATTTGAGTATGATTCTAAGTTGGGGGAACAAAATATTGACTTTTTTAATATAAAATTTATTTCAATATCAAAATAGGTAGTATATATGTAGTTATGAAAAGAACAGTTTTGCAGATGTTTCGCCAAAATCACATTTGGCATATTCGAAGCTTTCCATCTCGCGTCCGAATAAAGACTGAAGTGTTAGCGACTGCGAGCTTCCTTTTATACCCCCACCCGGGGCCGAAGGTTATACCTAAGCCATACTGTTGGTAGTTTTAATGATTCGTTCCTTTTATTCAGATCACCGTGTTTTTCAATTTCTATGGCTTCTCGGATTATTCTGGTCTTATAATGCTCCATATTGGCAAGTAGTTTACTTATGGTTGTTTGAGGTTTGTGTAATGTTTGTTGGTTGAGTTTTCTAAAAATCGTATTTTTCCATCCGTGAAAGACTAAGAATCAGTATATATATATATATATATATATATATATATATATATATATATATATATATATATATATATATATATATATATATATATATATATATATATATATATATATATATATATATATATATTTTGGTAGAATATTTCTTGAACCTTTGTTTAATATATTTTTAGAGGAAAACTTTTCTTGGGATAAGGTTCATACAGGGAATAAATCAACGTATTTTATTTCCTGTGCATTTTTGTTTTATTTTATTCCAAAATCATACGTTTCGGCTAATTTTTAGCCTTTTTCCAATGACAGTATGGTACTTATAGCTAAAAAAATGTAAAATGACATTAATGCTGATACTGATTTTTTAACATTTTTTTATTAGTTTACTACTTTTTTCAAGGATCAGTATTAATCTCATTTTACATTTTTTTAGCTATAAGTACCATACTGTCATTGAAAAAGGCTAAAAATTAGCCGAAACGTTTGATTTTGGAATAAAATAAAACAAAAATGCACAGGAAATAAAATACGTTGATTTATTCCCTGTATGAACCTTATCCCAAGAAAAGTTTTCCATAAATATATATATATATATATATATATATATATATATATATATATATATATATATATATATATATATATATATATATATATATATATATATATATATATATATATATATATATATATATATATATATATATATATATATATATATATATATATATATATATATATATATATATATATATATATATATATATATATATATATATATATATATATATATATATATATATATATATATATATATAATATATATATATATATATATATATATATATATATATATATATATATATATATATATATATATATATATATATATATATATATATATATATATATATATATATATATATATATATATATATATATATATATATATATATATATATATATATATATATATATATATATATATATATATATATATATATATATATATATAACATATATATATAATGTGTTTTGACAAACTGTCATGTTTGTTTATTATATGTCAATTTTATCTGAAAAGAACAGTTTTGCTGACGTTTCGCCAAAATCACATTTGGCATTGCGAAGCTTTCTTTCTCGCGTCCGATAGAGACTGAAGTGTTGGTGACTGCGACGCTTCCTTTATACCCCCATCAAGGAAGGCCGAAGGTTATATCTGCGCAGGCGTTGGTCGTTATTTATGTTTTCCGGATGGAACTGTTGTTGTTGCGCTAATTGCCCTTGAGTTTTTGCGATTTTAGATTTGTCTATTATTGTCTTCCATACTGTTGGTAGTTTTAATGATTCGTCCCTTTTATTTAAATCGCCTTGCTTTTCAATTTCTATGGCTTCTCGGATTATTCTGGTCTTATAATGTTCTATATTGGCAATCTCCCTACACCCATCGAAATTTATTTTATGGCCGGTTTCCTGATGATGTAGGAATAAAGCTGAGGTTGTTTGTTTATTTCTGATGATGAGTTTATGCTCTTCTACTCTTGCTGATATTCGCCTGTTAGTTTGCCCTACGTACAACTTTTCACAGTCCTGGCACGGAATACTATACACTCCGTGGTTTTCCAGTTTGATTTTATCTTTTGGGTTTCCGAGTAGTTTACCTATAGTTGTTTGTGGCTTGTGTATTGTTTGTATGTTGTGTTTCCTCAGAATTCTTCCGATTCTGTCTGTTGTGCCTTTTACATATGGTAAAACTACTCGTTGCTTTCCCGGTTCATATTTTTTGTTGTTCGTTGTTCGGGAAACTTGTGCATTAATAGCTTTCTCTATGGTGCAATTTGTATAGCCATTTTTCTTTAAAGCACTAGATATTACCTTAAGTTCGTTTTGTCTCGTCTGTGTTTTCAGAACGACAGTAGTGAACGGATGTACACCCGGAATGAAAACACATTGTATTTTTCCATCCGTGAAGGAGTAAAAATCAACACTATACACCTCTACGGGGAGGAGATTTTCAAGACAATCAAGATGTATGAGAGACTGAGAGGTAAGAAAACTAATCTTTTATATATATATATTTATATATATATATATATAAATTTATTCCTACTTTTACACGGTTGTCTTATCATACTAAAACTAGAAAAACTAACACCATACTTCAAAATGCTAGTAAGGCGTTATTAAAATATATAAATCCATCAAACTAGAAAACAACTAGCCGAGACAGAGAAAGAACTTTTAAAGTTACACCTTAAACTAAGTAACATCATTCACCCTTTATTGTGGAATCGCATAGAAACTTTGGCTTTTTGGCGAACAGAAACAAATAAGAATATTAAGACAGATAAACTTTCGAAAAAGTATGACAATCTTCTAAGAAAGTCGAGTCAGCCACAAAGATCGTCAGTAGACGTCAATAAATTAGTACATAATATATCATCCTACAGTCTCTCAGAAAGTGAAAAATCCGTACTGAGTAAGGATTTTAATTTTGCGATATCTCCTAAGGAAATCCCTAAAGAAGAAATAATAGCTGGAGTGGAAGCTGTCCTTGACTCCTCTGAAGAAACAAAAGCAAAGGAGATTCGACAAGAGGTGGCAAGAATTTTAAGATCAAGCAAAACACCAAAACAAAACCTAAATGCCACTGAACAAAGGGCCCTAATAAACCTCCGAAAAAATAAAAACATCACAATCCTTCCAGCAGATAAAGGAAACGCAACTGTGGTTATGAATACTCAAGATTACGTACAAAAAATGCAGCATATCCTACAAGACAATTGTTATAGGCCTGTTCCAAGGGACCCGACAACGTACCTAGAAAAAACAACTAAAAATAAAATAAAAAGTTCACCAATAAACCCCGAAATTCAACAAAAAATCATACCACGGGAAAAGTCGAGCAGATGCCCTAAACTCTATGGTTTACCAAAAATACACAAACCAGGCGCGCCTATCAGACCTATTGTTAGTGCTGTTAATTCGCCGCTACAAAAACTGGAGAAATACCTTTCTGAAATTATGCAACCAACTGTAGAAAAAGCTGATTCATTTGTAAAAAACTCGGAGCATTTCACTCGAATTATACGAGATATCGTCCTTGAAAAAAACAACATCATAGCAAGCCTAGATGTCAAATCGTTATATCCCAGTATTCCCATCGACGAAGCATTGGACAAGATTGCTACGAACGAGGATTTCCAGGCACATATAATAGAACTCTCGGAGCATTGCCTCAAAAATACTTATTTTTCTTTCAACGGGCAAATGTATAAACAAATGGATGGTGCTCCAATGGGGTCCTCGCTATCACCAGTAGTCGCGAATTTATTTATGATATACTTCGAGAAAGAAGCTCTTGAGAAAGCAAGTTTAAAACCCAAATTATGGATTCGTTATGTGGATGACATATTTATTATATGGCAACATGGTCATGCAGAGCTCGAAAAATTTCTGACTCACGTAAATTCAATCCACCCCAGAATACAATTTACTCTAGAGTTAGAGGAAAACAACAAACTACCATTTTTAGATGTTTTGGTCACAAAACTACATAACGGACATTTCGAATACACCGTGTATAGAAAACCAACACATACAGACAGATATTTAAATGCAAAATCACATCATCACCCAGCACAAATTCAAGCTGTGGCAAATACTCTAATATCTAGATCCGTGCGACTAACTGAAACACAGACGAGACAAAACGAACTTAAGGTAATATCTAGTGCTTTAAAGAAAAATGGCTACACAAATCGCACCATAGAGAAAGCTATTAATGCACAAGTTTCCCGAACAACGAACAACAAAAAATATGAACCGGGAAAGCAACAAGTAGTCTTACCATATGTAAAAGGCACAACAGACAGAATCGGAAGAATTCTGAGGAAACACAACATACAAACAATACACAAGCCACAAACAACTATAGGTAAACTCCTTGGAAACCCAAAAGATAAAATCAAACTGGAAAACCACGGAGTGTATAGTATTCCATGCCAGGACTGTGAAAAGTTGTACGTAGGGCAAACTAACAGGCGAATATCAGCAAGAGTAGAAGAGCATAAACTCAGCATCAGAAATAAACAAACAACCTCAGCTTTATTCCTACATCATCAGGAAACCGGCCATAAAATAAATTTCGATCGGTGTAGGGAGATTGCCAATATAGAACATTATAAGACCAGAATAATCCGAGAAGCCATAGAAATTGAAAAGCAAGGCGATTTAAATAAAAGGGACGAATCATTAAAACTACCAACAGTATGGAAGACAATAATAGACAAATCTAAAATCGCAAAAACTCAAGCGCAATTAGCGCAACAACAACAGCACCATCCGGAAAACATAAATAACGACCAACGCCTGCGCAGATATAACCTTCGGCCCCGAGTGGGGGTATAAAAGGATGCGTCGCAGTCACCAACACTTCAGTCTCTATTCGGACGCGAGAAAGAAAGCTTTGAAAATGCCAAATGTGATTTTGGCGAAACGTCAGCAAAACTGTTCTTTTCAGAACGACAGTAGTGAACGGATGTACACCCGGAATGAAAATACATATATATATATATATATATATATATATATATATATATATATATTCCGGTTAAAGGAAATTTACTCTTTTTTTTTTATGTTTTGTTTGAAATGTTTTGAATCTGACTACGTATTGCTCACCAAAATAGTTATTTGAATGTTTTGGTCAAATATATTATTACATTTTCGAACCTAAATTATTGCATTAAAAATCTCTATATTTAATTACAGCAAAATTACTTAAAGACATTGCTGCTATAGATTATTTTCTATTATGTCCATCATTCAAGACCTAGCACCTGCATATTTTGAAAATGCCCCTCACCTGCATAACAGCGGATGCAAATTTAAATTACAGGCTAAGCAATAATTATGCTGATATAAAGAATTTAAATACTTTTTAACAGTAGCATACGATTTAAACTTTAGAACTAATTTTATTAAACAAGATGTTGCCATAAGTTTAGACCGATTATGAAATATTTTTTCGAAAATATAAAATAAACATAAGATATTCTGTATTATTGTTTAAGGTGTCCCACGTAAGATGACCGACTACCTGATCTCAGAAGCTGTACGACGTACAAATAAAATTAATATAAACATGTTTTGGTTTAATTTACAATGTACGGTTCTTCACATCGGTCACAGTAACCCCGGTCTTAAATGCAGTCTTCACGGGTCGCAATCATCAGCAGAACAACAAAAAGACCTTGGGGTGATAGTATCCAAAGAAATAAAATGGGAAATACACATAGGAAAAATAATAAAACGAGCCAATTTCCTGGCTTACATGATCTTCATAACATTCAAAAAGCCATTACCTCCTCTACTGGCAAGAAATTACAAGACTTATATAAGACCAATCTTGGAGTTTGCCGTACCTGTCTAGAACCGCTACTTGTGGTGATCTTATACACACATATAAAATCCTACATGGCAATTACACAGTGACTCTGGACATTTTTGCGGTTGGTCCTGACGAAAGGCTGCGTTAACTTTAAACTGGTTCGCGAGCGATTCTGTAAACTTTGTAGACAGTACTTTTTGACCAACAAAGTGGATCGTGCCTCCCAGACAACAGTTACGATAACCATCGTTCTCAGTTCCCATAAAATGATTACACTCTAGTATAGTTCTTTTTCTATTTTTGATAATAGTGATCTCAGAATAACAAATTAATGCTGTAGTTTCTTAATAAGAGGAAAATTGGATGAGCAAGGATCAATTTATAAAAATTACAGGGTGCCAAACCTCAAATGAAAACCAAAAATACTGTCAGCTCTTTAAAAAAACTTGAAGCCTATTATTTAAATTGTGCATGTAATAATAATTGGTATTTTTGATTGTTTAGGTTCTTTTCCATTGGAGTGTAGTCATCTCATATTTACAGATTTGATAAAAAAGTTAAAGTAACAAAGACAAAAAACATCAATAATAAAAACAAAGAAGAAATTTTGTATCAGTGAGAAACAGTAATATTGATAAAAGTTTAAAACAAGTCAAAAGAAATATGTTGATAACAAACTTTTCTAATGCACTATTTTCTAACATATAAGAAAACTAGAAAATACATACATTGTTTACCCTATTTTCAATCAACGTCTATAACAAATGACTTTAGTCATTGCTTACTATAAAAACTAGTATATAAAAACTTAGTAAATGTAGAAATGATACAAAAACAGAAAAAAATACGAATTTAATATTATACAGAGCGAAAGTTGGAAAATATACTCAAAAAATATCTTAAACGCTGTTAACGACAGTAAGAAACTGCAGGGTACGTGCTGCATTAGGTACTGATATTGGCGACTTTGACAAGTTTAGACAAAGGGCATAATACAACTATTTCAATCAATACCAAAGGACAAAGGACCACGCACACACCTTATGGAAAATCGGTTTCTGTAAAGTTGGATGAATTTTTTTTATATGTTGTAGTTCTTGACCTTCTGAGCAAAAGATACCATGGGCACAATCTAATCCTGCAAATAGTTTTTAATATACAGAGTGTTAACGTTTGCCTAAACCTCATTTAAAATACATAGGAAAGATAGGATGACACGAATTAGTTTTTTCGTATATATATATATATATATATATATATATATATATATATATATATATATATATATATATACGGGTGTCAACGATATCGTTTTACACGATGCCATTCATTTGCTTTTTAGGTTAGGATATTTATATTTGGGTTAACGAAATATGGTATTAAGACACATATTTTTCATGAAAAAACAATTGAATATTACAGCCAGTTTTTCCGATATCAGAACCAAGTTAAGAATTTCAAATGGCACCCTGTATATTATTTTACATAGTTTGATAGAGCTTAGAATTACCTTTTCAATGACATATCACAAGTTATATTTTTTTTTCAAAATGGCGGACCAGGAAGCGCTTTTTCAAAATTCAATAAGGCGGTCGTTTCCCGATACCGATGAAATTTTGTTTAACAAATTATTAAAATATTAAACAAAATGGGGTTTTCAATGGATTTTAATCAAATTTAAAATCAAATTTTTAATTTATCACAAAATGGGATAAGTTTAATTTTTTCTTTAAAATGTAAACTTTTTCTTAAATTTTCTCAAAGATTTTAAATAGAAAGTTGTATTTATTAAATATTAGTATTAAAGAATATCTTATTAGCTACACGAAACATTTTTCCTAATACATAACATGAAACAAACATACACATACTATTAATCAGAAAACCCTGGAATATTTTTTATTGTTTATTGATAAGTAATTTTGTATTATTTTGACATTTTATGACTGTTGTCTTATTTTAGGAAAGCGAGAAAAAATCACAAGTAGTATTAATTTTATTTTACCGGTAGATACGGTGCAGTAACATGGAAGATGACTTAACTAAGATAAGTAGGCCTTGGAAACAATTATATAGGGATGCCATTATAATTTTCATTCGATTTAACCAGAAACGTCAAAAGTACTGTTTTGTATCGACATTTCTGATAACTTTCGTTACATTTTTACACTGAGAAGTGGTTCTAGTTAGTTTTAAAAATAAATATTATGGTTTATTCAAGAGAACATCAAGTTGACATGCTCCTTATTTATGGGGAATGTCGCAAAAATTCAAGGGACACAGAGAGATTATACCAGGAACGCTTTCCGAATCGTGACGCTCCTTCACATGCATATTATCCTTGGCTAGTACAACATTTAAAAAATGAAAATAATGGTGGTGTCCATGCTAATGGCAATGATGGTTTCGTAGTAAGCGAAGAAGTGGAAACAAACGTTTTAGCGTACATCGAGTATGACCGTACAGCTTCCCTTCGTGAATTAGGCAAACACTGCAATACGTCCCATGAAAGCGCCAGAAAAATTTTAAAGAAACACGGGTTTAAATCGTTTAAGTATCAAATTCACCACCACCTATTTGAAAATGACTTCCAAAGACAACAGTCATAAAATGTCAAAATAATACAAAATTACTTATCAATAAACAATAAAAAATATTCCAGAATTTTCTGATTAATAATATGTGTGTGTTTGTTTCATGTTATGTATTAGGAAAAATGTATATCGGCAAGGTTTTGTCAATTTTTTCTGAAACAAAAAGCAAAAATACGGCTTGTTATGCGGTTTCGTGTAGCTAATAAGATATACTTTAATACTAATATTTAATAAATACAACTTTCTATTTAAAATCTTTGAGAAAATTTAAGAAAAAATTCACATTTTAGAGAAAAAATTAAACTTATCCCATTTTGTGATAAATTAAAAATTTGATTTTAAATTTGATTAAAATCCATTGAAAACCCGATTTTGTTTAATATTTTAATAATTTGTTAAACAAAAATTTCATCGGTATCGGGAAACGACCGCCATATTGAATTTTGAAAAAGCGCTTCCTGGTCCGCCATTTTGAAAAAAAATATAACTTGTGATATGTCATTGAAAAGGTAATTCTAAGCTCTATCAAACTATGTAAAATAATATACAGGGTTCCATTTGAAATTCTTAACTTGGTTCTGATATCGGAAAAACTGGCAGTAATATTCAATTGTTTTTTCATGAAAAATATGTGTCTTAATACCATATTTCGTTAACCCAAATAAAAAAATCCTAACCTAAAAAGCAATTGAATGGCATCGTGTAAAACGATATCGTTGACACCCGGTATATATATATATATATATATATATATATATATATATATATATATATATATTAACGTATAAAAAAATAGGACCAAAAACTCTTCAGTTCCGAGATATAGGGCAAACACCCTTTAAAATAAAACACTCTGTATCTCGAAAATAAAGCATTTGCAGGCCTATTTTCATATAAAACTTTTTTTTTATTTTGAGAATGAAAATACTAATTTGGTGTCATACTGTTCTCTCCATGTGTTGTATATGGGGTTTGGGCAAACTTTAACACCTTGTACATTAAAAGCTAGTCGTAGAAGTAGATTGTGTCGTATCGTTTGCTCAGGAGATCAAGAACTACAACAATGGCCAAAACCGTCTTTCTCTTGACCAATCAGAGCGCTGTAAGTATACCAGAATATACTAGATCGTAGTCTTACCATTTAGCATGCAGTAAGATGTTACTAGTAAGAACCCGATATTACTGACAGGAACTTCGCATTTTTACTAGTTAGATCGCGTTATTACGGATTTCGGATATTACAGTCACATATGCACAGAATGGAATTTAAATTCTTTGTACTAAATTTTTACGATTAAATGAAAAAGTAGTTAGAACAATAGTCGAAATGTTAACTACTAACTACCAAGTAGCTAATATTTTGACTATTTTTTGAGTAGTTTAACTGTTCTTAAAAGTAGTAGTAGTTGAGAGGAGGGTGAGGCATGACCAGTTTGCCAAATTGGTCCTTGCGGCCTGCCTCTAGAGCTCACCCCAACCAGCGACCCGACCTGTGAGATTTTCTTTAATTTGCCAGATTTGTTTACATTGTTCTGCATATCCTTTCAAAGGAAATTATTAACCTGGTCTTTTTGCAAGACTGCAGTGCGAGACATTGCCGCAATGTAGGTCTAGCTTCAAATCTACACAGGTAGTGTAGCAGAGTTTCCTCCTGCTGTAATTTAAATAGTTTTTACTTAAGTAATTAGCTTTAAACAATGTCGTTGTGTGGACTGTATAAGGTCTGTCAAAGATAAACTTGGTAGCAATGTTGTATTCTCGAATTCATTATTAGAATTTTCCAATCCGCATAATTTGCAACTATTTAAAAATAATTCATCTTATCCGGCACGAAGTATACTGCTGGGAAATGTTATAATTACATTTCTTGCATTCATTTACCGAAGAATGTTTTTTTTTGTGAAATTTCTTTACTACCCAAAAAATAATTAAATTGGTTGCGAAATTGCAAGAATTATTACACTACAATATGTGTGAAAGGTACGTATTATTAACACATAAAAAGAAAAACTATAGGCTTATCAAAATAACAAATATGTATCAAGATGCGGGCTACCTGGTTGGGCTTTGCATTATTTCCATATTCATATATTACTATCTCTAAGAACGGCTTATAAGTACTTTTGCAAATGCTAAAGTTTGATGCTAAGATGTAGCCACCGTCGGATACTACGATGCATGTGCGTTCCCCGTCGGTCTTATCTCATTGAATATCATGAATATAAATCATTCCAAGTAAAAAATTATAAATTTTTTGGTATTTAATTATAGGCTATGAATGTTGGGATAATTTATAGATTGTCCATGAGGGTTCTTTTAGGGGAACCCACGCATGTAAATGTTGGTAAGCTCTGGTCGTTACTTTTTGTTTTTTGAACTATATATGTAAATGTTTTTGGAGCGTAGAAGATTTCTTCAGGTTTAAGCCGCGCGCACTGCGGTATTCATAACGATGTCTAATACATATTTTTTGCCGAGTACTAAATATTATAAGAAAAATAAAAATATAGATGTCGATCGTCCAGCATCATTAGTTTCCCTATAATTTTAGTTGGTAGTATTAAGCATAAGCAATGCGCTTAATCCTCCCTAGGAATTTGTGTCACTGAGGTTTTTATTTAGATATCGACATAAAATATGCAGAAGTTGTAAAATAATGATACATAAGCTGATTTTAATTTGCTGTTTTGTCAATAAAAATATTGTATACATTAAGTCCCTCTGAGAACTATGGCGACTTCTTTTAATTTGAGATGATGGAAGACAAAATCGCTTATTGGGTGCTGCGTCTTTATGCTAAATAATAAATATTTCAATATCTAAAAAAATATAAATTCATCCTATCTTATCTCCCGGGGGTATAGGTAATCTTGACTTGGCTGATACCAAAAAGTAGGTATGTACTCATACCACAAGAATGTTTTATCTGTTTTTCCAATGTTTTGAAGACAATAATCAGTTAAGTACATACAAATTTTTATTTTGACAAGTTCTTCGATTAAATTATGATTGTCCCTCTCAGGTTGTTGGACCAGTAAAGCAAATATTATATATTTCTAAGAAATACATTTTTATGAAAATGGTGAAGAAAATAAAATCATTAAATAAAATGACATAAGAGGGTGACAATGAACTAAAAATTTGGCGGGTTTTTATTTATGGTTTATCGCTATTAAAAGGTAGGCTTCACAATTGTATATTTTTTAAATCAAGTGCTTTAATGCGCCCACACGTCAAATTCGATGTTTATTTTCCCTGACTGTGGTTAGCTAGAGGTTTTTGCTTTTTATTTTATCAAATTAATATTGTTTATATGAAAATGAAATACAAGTATTAGATATTAGCGATGTCAGATTTGACGTCCAGTTAGAAACGCCGCGCCATATATGATTGTTGGGTTTAAATATGTACAAGCTTTAACCAATTACTTATCAGTGGTACGATAGTGTAATGGGCTAGAGATCCAGAGGTGCGAGTTCAATTCTCGCTAGTACCATATTTTTTGCTGTTGATTAAATATTTAAAATTAGTTTCATTTTATAAAAAAAATTAAATACTAACTTTTGTGACAGCTAAATTAAAGACTTTGCAAATACAAGTCAAAAAGCTTTTATATGTTTTTCAAAAATAGATTTAGTTGAAAAAATTAACGGTTAATTTTTTTACATATTCGCCATTTTCTCCAAAACTAAGTCAGTTATCAAAAAACTTCTATAAGCTTATTGACTTGAATTTGGAGGTTCTTTATTTAAGTTTTCTCAAAAATTGGAATTTCACAATTTCTATACATTGCAAATTTTTATTTTCGTATTTATTTCATACCCTGTATATAAAATGACATTTTTTTTAAATTAATTTTCAGATAAGCAAAACTTTTAATGAAGAATGACTTATTCGTTTACAATCTCAAATAAAAATGTTGTCTATATGTTTTCTCCGACTTACTGACTAGTAAATTACATAAAAACTAAACCTCGTACAAAATAACTATAAATCTTTTTAGGTCACATTTTCATGTTCTCCAATTTGAAAATTTGATTTCCGATTTTTTTGTTTTACCTAAAAAAACCTTTGGCAATGATTAAAAAACAAATATCGAAAATTTTAGTTCATTTTTCTCTTATATTTTATTTTTAGATGAAACAAAATTTTCCATTAATGATAATAGTGGTAATAAAAACAATTATAATTAACTATATGAATGATTCTAAACTTTGCTTTGCTATACATACTCGAACTATTTTTACCTAAAATTTAAACATATTTTTTCAAATATGAACATTCTCTTAAACTCTAAACTTTCAATTTTTCGTAAGAAAACAAATTATTTATTATCATTTAACGTTTGACCCCAAAATTTAACGTATAGAAATATCTGCTTTAAACAAGCATTTTTCTCAAAATTACTACAAGTCTTTTTCGTTTTTATTATATTTAAATCTAGATGCATATATTACTAATATTATTAACTAAATTTAATTGTTTAAATTTTAGGGACCCTTGACGAAGAAATAAAAATATTTCGAAAGCTAGGTCAAATAAGATTAAAACGTTAATAAAGACATTTATATATATATATATATATATATATATATATTATATATATATATATATATATATATTATATATTTATATATATATATATATATATATATATATATATATATATATATATATATATATATATATATATATATATATATATATATATATATATATATATATATATATATATATATATATATATATATATATATATATATATATATATATATATATATATATATATATATATATATATATATATATATAGTGATATATGTATCTAGACCTACATATAAAAAAAACGAAAAAGTATTCTAGGAATTTTGAGAAAAATCAGATATTTTTACTTTCAAATTGGATCACAACAGCTTTGAATAATTTTCTTTACTTGACGTTTTGACCATTTTTAGGCCTTTTTCAAATTTTTTGTAAATTTTAGGATTTTTTTAATTCTCATTTTAAATTATACAATGTAAAAAATCTTACCTTAAACGTAGCCTTAGCCTTTATTATAAAAAATAAATAATTCCTGAAATTTTTAGACTTTGGAAAAATGTCTAAAAATGGTTGAAACGTCAAATAAAGAAAATTGTTCAAAGCTGTTGTGATCTAATTTGATTTAACATATTTCGACATAAAACCAAGAAATCCTTATTAAAAAAAAATTATTATATATGTACATATACAATATATGTATTATATAATATATAAATACTTTAGACCTCTATTTTGTTTTGCCAAAGAGAATTTGCTCCAAAATGTTCATTCACATACGACCTAATGTTTTTGAGGAAAATCGAGTAAGTAGTTTTTGACTGGAAAATCCAAAATACGATTTTTTCACTATTACAGTAATTCCTTCTTTTGAGAGAATTATTTTCGTTTGCTTACGAACTCTGTGCCAATGCCAATCATCTCGAGAAGTTTTTCATTATTTATATTAATCTTTATTAATCTAATCTAATTCAGAAGTGAATTTTATAGTATTGGTTTTCACTATACGCTAGTAATTAGGCTTAACTGTATTCTAGGTCACATCAGAATAAAAAGAAACCGTGTTCTCTGACCATGCAACATAAAACATTTTTAGTATAGTGTTATACTTAACGTTTCCCTGATAAATCAGCTTTGGCGGGATGTTAAAAAATATCGATAAAACAAGTTTTATAACCTTCTCGATCATACCTAAAAAAAGACAAAGTACTTTTATGTCTGTTTAATTACAACAAATCAAGTTTACGGCAGTCGACCAGCTTCACTGGCGGTCGTCGAGACTTTGAAAATTCGCCTTGGTCGGATGCGATTTCAATCTGATGTATTCCACTATAAAATTATATGTTGCTCAAGAAAATATAAGGATAAATTCCGATAATTATCATTATTAAACGCCGAATATACAGTTTATGATATTTGTTTGTAATTTTTCACAAGCAAAATATGCAATTTTCCAGTAGTCGATATTCTTACCTGACGTATTAATCACCAAGGGCACGTACACGTTATGTAGAGAAAAACTGAAGAACTGATTGCATGAGATAGCCGAGTAGGAAGAGACTAGATAGTTGCTGCCTGCCTATTTGCACTCAGGAAAAGGTGTATGTTTGTCTTGGGCGTTTTTATGGATTTACATTACCTGTGTTAATTATTTTTTTTTGCTGTAACTGTTTTTTATCTAATGGCCGTGATTAGTTTTTATTAAATGACGGAAAAACAATCACGCAAAACTTGATTGATGCCCAATTTCAAGCATGTTCTATAGAAATTTCAGTTCAAATTAACACATCTTATATTAATGTCGTATTGAAAATAAAGAATAAAAGAGACAACTAGAAATTGATCAAGTTGCAACAATACTTTAAAACGCTACTTCTTCAATTTAATGCAGTTTATAGTCTTTTACACTTTATATTAAACATTTATACACATTTAAACAAATATACCTTGTATAGGTTTCTTACAGAAAACTGAAGTAGCACGATAATTGTTACCTACGAATTTTTTGCGGTCTCTACATACTACTTTGAGGTTATGATACCATTAAAGTTTCATTTACATCTAAAACATTCATTCGTATTAGAGGGAATAAATATACACTGACCGGCATTAAAATTTTGATGAATTTTAAACTTCAATATATTTTTCTAGTGGGCCGATTTTAATGATTTTTTTTAGCAATTTGCAGCTAAATTATTTGACTTTTTAGTTTCTTTCTAAATTAAAAATGAAAGTTCCCATCTGTCTATTATACGAGGGAAAATAAAATGTTGTTATCTTGGCGAAAGTTTGAAACGCCCTGTAGAATCATTTAGAAAAGTAAGGTACTTAAAACTCATTTTACTTACAAGGTACAACTTTTCTCGACAATTTGTTTCATCTCAATAACTTTGTTTCTATTGGAGATACATAAGTTTAAACAAGATATGATTATACAGAATGACTTATTACATCATGGGAAAAATAAAAACATACAATATGAAATTCAAACCAGATGATTACTAATACCGGGTACTACCCCTCGAGCTTCAATGACTAAATGCCGTATACTCCAGAGGAACAGCCGCCCATTGTTCTAGGATTGCCCTTCGCAACTCATCCAATATTCCATGGGCGGATACTAAACTTCGAATTTGCCTACCGAGCATATCCCAGACATGCTCTATAGGGTTTTGATCTGGGCTGTGCGGTGGCCAATCCATTTGTGAGATGTTGGCACCATTTAAGTATTCCCTCACTATCCGAGCCGTGCGAGGTCGCGCGTTATCATGCTTTAGAAGAAAATTATCCCCCACCAATTGTGCATGTGGAATAACATAATTAGCCAACATTTCATTTATGTACCTTTCCGTATTGACGGCTCCCCTAGGAACAAGATATAAGTCGGTACGTGATTCCAAAGAAATTCCCGCCCATACCATAACCAAAGTTTACTGAATATAATATAAGTTCCCGCACTTCGAGGAAAATTCCGATCTACCTATACCATTCCCCTCGCCGCAGCTGGTTCTCGGCAGTCCCCGTTTTCAGATGTGCGAGGCGCTTGTGTGTACACAGTGGATTTTGTTTACGATTAACATTTTGTCGGTTGTTTGTACGTGGTAGACCAATAAAATTTGTTTTTCAAAACGAGGAGGTGAATCTAGGTAGGCACCTACCTATTTTGGAATATAAAATTAGTGCTAACTTTTTTGGTATTTAAATTGAAATATAATAATATCTCTGCAGATGTCAAGCTTGGAAGTCACATTTAGGGTTTACTGGGGACCACAAATATGCAGACATTAATTCTGAGCTGTCCTATCAAAAAAAATTAGGATTTGCAGGCGTTATTTTACGGACGAAAGCTTTACGTCACCCTTAAAGTAACTCCTCTAGTACAACGCGATTCCCACATTATACTTATCCAAAAAGTAGATAAAATTTGGGGGTAATATCTAAAATCCGAAAAACTAGTTTCTAAGGAATTTGTTTCATAAATAGTGTATGAGCGCTACTGGTTTTAAAAATCCGAGCCGAAGACGAGGATTTTTACTTCCCTCGTAAAAGCGAAGTATTGTAACGGTGAAAAATCACCCTCCGAGATTTTTTCAGATATTTACGTTTCAGGGGGTCTCTAGATACCGACAAACATGTTTTCTCCATTCCGTCGGTCTCTGTCCGTTCCCGGTATAACTAGAGAACTAGGTACTTATCCCATTGACTTCAAAAATTAATGGTCATTATAAGATAATCTGGTAATATTTTGGTGAAAATCCAAAATGGCTGTAAAAATGGCGGCTTAGTAAATTGTTAAAAAAATATTACTAAAAAACTACACCTCAAATTTTGCACAGTGTTACGTAGTAATCGACGGGTAGAATTTTGGTACTAATCCGAGATGGCGTAACAAAATGGCGACCTAATAAAATATTTAAGAAAGAATTGATTTTGGTTTAGAAGTTAACTGTTAAAATTGTGAAACGAATATAAGATGGCGAAACAAAATTATTACTTCTATATCTCTAAGAGATGGAAAACTATAATATCGGCAAAAAGAAATTTTTTTTTTCGCTAAATTGATTTAAAATGACCCAAAAAGTGTAAAAACATAATTTCGGCGAAATCTATTTTCTGTCTGTCTGTTAGTTTTTGTGATAAATTTCAAAGGAATAATTGTGCGATCGATTTTAAATTTGGTTATAGGTAGTAATCCATATGGTGTTGAGTAAAATCGGTTGAGAAGAAGGGGTTGAAATGGGGGATTAATTGATAAAATTTTTTGTTAATAATTCCGTAATATGCCCTTTTATGGGTTTTGGGGTACTCAGATTTGAATCATAACACTTTGGTAAATAATAAGGGATAAGGGAAATAATAAATATAAAAGAGTTTTGTCTTGTTCTTGCAGCAAGAACAAGACATTTGCAAGAGTCTTGTGAAACACTACATATACAACCTAAGTCCAATTTGAAAAAAATGTCTATCAGCAAAATTCAAACCACATCAACTTGAAATGATGAATATACAGGGGGTCCCATGAAATTTTGACTAGGGAATATCTCAGTTGATGTACAAAATAGAATAAAGTGTCATTCATAAGATACATGGTCTTAGCATAGCTAAGTCATAGTCTTAGTCATACACTTCAGCTCACAATTCACAAAGCCATAGCAAACCAAACTTCTTTTCTTTTTTAATCAGACACCCAGTGCATTTGTTGTATTTTGGAAAGTTTATTCGAAAAGCGGTTTATTTATTTATATTTACTTATACATGGTTTTATTGGTTTCCAAGTTGTCCATGCATACTTCAGAATGTGTACTCTTTAGCACCCTGTATAAGCTAAACCAAAAAATGTGGTGTTTTCGAATTGGCCTTTAAATAAGCTTACCAAAATAAAACGAATATACTCTGTATCTTATTAAAAAAAGAAAGATTGGTTTGCTACGGTTTTGTGAGCTACCCTGTATGATTAAAGTTATGTTTAAATTATGCACCTCATGGATCGCATAGAAAGTTCTTAAGATACTATGTCCATTTTCGAACACCAACCGGGATGTACTCTGTTATAAACAAATAATATTAAGAACGCATTTCTTACGCTGTTATAACTTTTATAATTTACCAATAAAAAAACTTAAAACAAAAAGGAACATGCTTTTGTATTACCGGCTTAATTTAGCTAAAACTTCTACTCTCCATTAAAAATCAATATTCCAGGAAGGGAAATATTTACGTATTCGGACACCAGAAAGTACCTTTCGTAAACGTTAGAAAAATCCCGGCTATTGCATTATGACACGGCAATGCTTGTTATAAACATATAATATTATATCATTTATAAATCAAACAATGTAAAAAATGGTGATGCTTTTCGACTGTGATATTTTTCTTTTCCCCATCTCGTACGAATAGTCACGTCCATAGAACGGATTTTTTAAATATCAAATTAATTTCCTTAAATTTTTATTTAAATTAATGACTGTCGGATACTAGTAATAAATATTAAACTTTATTACTATTATTATTTTACAATGGAACACCGCCTGACATCGCCTTCCCCACAATATGCAACTGAGGAGAAAACGATTACATTTTTTATTTTATTACTCTAATCTCCCCTGGAAGTTTTTTGTGCAAGTCGGCAGGCTTGTCTAGCCCGTTCGACAAATTTCCGACTCTGAGTGAAGGAACTTATATATATATATTCAGTAAACTTTGCCATAACTGAACCTCCTTAAAAGCTTACTCTAAGACTAAAAGTACATTCGGCATATCGCTCCACTGTTCGTCTCCATACTCTTTCTCGATCGCCTGGGGATCTCAAACAAAACCTTGATTCGTCGGCAAATAAAACATATCTCCAATCATTTTCTTAAGATTTGCGTCATTTAACCTGTATGGTCCTATAAGTCGATTTCCTGAAATTATTAGTAATTTATAAATAAGTTAAGTTAGATTAAATTACCAATGATCCCACACCAAACGTTACTTCCAAATCTGGTCTGTAGACGTCTCTCTGCCACTTCGTGAAGGTTCGATGTTGTGCTTATTAAAAACTCCACAAATCGTAAACCTACACACATCTTTATAACAAACAAACTTATAAGGACTTCACTTTCACTTTTATTTTTGTACAACAAAAAAGTTATCTATATTTATCGATTAATAAAATGATTTCCATTATTTTTTCAACATCATAATTTCGATTCATCAAAAACAAAAAATAACAGTTTACAAAATCGGAGAATATTTGCCATTTAAGTTATCTTTGTATACTTGTTCTACTGCATTGCCGGAAATTTTAAGCGGACGTGATGAATATGTATGCACCGGATAAATTATAGTCTTGAAAAGGGTAAAAAATAGATACTTCGTATCGCGTAAGCCGTTTATCACAAAATAATGCATAGATTTGCCTTTTGTAAAATAACGGATACAGACGCTAATTTAACATTAGAGTTCCCAGAAAAATGAGAAATGTGTTATCTTGCTCTGAATAATATTGTTTTTACTAAGTGACCGACACGAATAGCTGAAGAAATATACCTTCGACCACGTTTTTACACGACTGTACGTTATTTTGTCGTGGACTGTATTTTACCGCC
>JAUTXW010000900.1:37500-103810 GCA_030620095.1 Kuschelorhynchus macadamiae | reverse complement strand
TTCAACATATTCAAGAACCTCTCTATACCATATTTCAACAAAATATTTCATTGGCTTTTGGAGATACGCAAATGCATTTTTTTTACATTTCAAAGGCAAAATTTCGTAAACCATTGACTTTATAACAAAAAAGAAAACACTATTTTACATTGTTTGTTTATTTTTACTATCTTTATTCAATTTGAGTATGAAAACTGCTCTAAGACATATATACATAAACTGAAACAGTTTCAGTTTCGTTCGACACGACACTATGTGAAACCCATAATTTTAATGAATGTTGACGTACCATTTTTGTTTTTAAGTGGGTTCGTTGTAAGTGTAATTTGTGAGATGTAATAGAAATATTACTGATGAAGCCGAACCTTGAATGGTCGAAACGTCTAAATAAAAAAGAGCAACACTAAGAAAAATGAATTAAATTTGTTTAATTTCATCTTTTCTATTGAACTATATGATAGTATATTTTTATTCCACGTACACCAACCTCATAACAAGTATTTAATCCTTGTTCGGAACATAATCTGCATCACAGCAGACACAATGATCCATTTGTGTCAAACGACGATCGCGATTTCGCTCTTATTAGAGCTCATCAGGCCGCGATAGACTAGTGAGCCCCGTAGCGTGTAGGGCAGGGGCACAAAATGTAATATATATATATATATATATATATATATATATATATATATATCCTAATATGGCGGCCAATGCTAAACATTTTTTGTTAGAGTGGTGTATTATTTGGGTATAAGATCCAGTAAAAAAAAACTAGTTTTTCTTACTGGACGTTTCGCAACTTAATTGTTGTATCCTCAGGACACATATTAATATAGATCCTATATCCTGCATGAAACCCATATTATCAGTCTTTACCTACTCCGTTCGTTCGCAGATATTTCCCAGATATTAAGTTTCTAAATTATTTTCGTTAACGATCTTCTTGTTGTTAGAGTGGTGTATTATTTGGGGTTAGGAAATATCTGCGGACCAACGGAGTAAGTAAAGACTGATAATATGGGTTTCATGCAGGATATAAAATATATATGTGCTCTAAGGATCCAATAATAAAGTTGCGAAACGTCGACAATTTAAAAAAGGGCTTGTTTTTTTTTACTGAATCCTAACCCCAAATAATTCGCCACTGTAACATAACAATAAGAGGATCGTTAACGAAAACTAGTTAGAAACTTAATACCTGGGAAATATCTGCGGACCTTTAAGTTTAAGCAAAACAAAATGGCGGCCAAATAAAATTTTAAAAATCAACGTAAAAAATCTTGTTCAATTGACTTTAAAATTTGCAGAAAAATTAGATGTGAAAATGGGGATAAACTGGTGCGAATTCAATATGACTTGGCAAAATGGCGTTATGTGTCAATGTAAAAACTACTGAATTTATTTTAAATTCTGCTCAAAACTCAAGTGCGGCGTAGCTGGAAAGAAAATGGCAAAATATTGGTAGGAATCCAATATGATGGAACAAAATGGAGCCCAATAAAAATGAAAAGACTGCGCGTATATGTAACACATATATACTGTGACTATGTACTGAACGAAATTTGGTCACACTTCACTATCCCTAACAAATGGAAAAAAAATCATAACGTGAGAATTTCGGGGTAAAGGAAATTTACCGATTTTTTCATTTAGTATTTTTAATTTAAATATTTTTATTATTTTCCTGCATAGAAAAGTTTCTTTCCAGGAAATGGAATTTTACCGAATTTTTTGACAGTTTATTTTTACGATAGTTTTTTAATTTTTATTTTTTTAACATTTCATTTGACCGCTATTTTGGATTTTTATCAAAATGTTACCATTTCACCCCCATGTGACTCTTGATTTTAGTCAAGTAAACAGGATACGTAGTTTTTGAGATATGCCGCGTACAGGCACACAGACCAACTGACTGACGGAAATGGGAGAACATGTGCCAAGAACACGAAAACGCAAAGATCCGCAATTTTTTTTTTTTAATTACGATACTTCCCTTTTACTAGGGAAGTAAAAAAACATTATGTCCCTGTTTTGAACATGTTTTTCTAAATTATATCAATTGGGGTCGTGACCCGAAAAACAGTTACACTCTGTATAATTTTCTAGAATTTATTATGGCCGTTTTATATCCAATAATTACGGTTTACTGTGGGCCAAAAATCCAAAAATGACCGAGCAACAACATTAACGTCATATTATCCACGAACTCGATTACAATACGCATCAAACTTTCCCTTTGTAAGTTTTCAACTTCCCGTGAACGCAAGCTTGCGCACAGGTATCATTTTTTTTTGAAAATCGCATTAGTTGTTTAGAGCGCTGAAAAAAAAAACCATTTATGTTCTCAGAATATTTTTGCGATAAAGTGCCTACTTTCCTAAAAGTCCATATTCGGCTACTCGGTGGAAGTAATATAAATTTATCTTACTTAACACCCTCATGAAACGTAATTTATTACTTTATTCCTGCTTAATATTAAAAGAAAAATAGTTCTTAGAAATTCTTTTGGCTTCTGGCAAGTTAAAAAAAAATTGTTCCTACTAGCTAGGTAGCATTGCCATTAAGAAAATTATTTTTTCCAATAGACTGCTTAACCAAATTGCAGTCGGGACCGGGGACAAGCGTAACTTTTTGCACTTGAGGAAAATAACTATTTTACGTAACTACTTGTTTATGAAAAGAAGAAAAAAACTTGTGGAGAAGAAAACGTCATGGATTTTAATTATGAGATTTGGGTATTTTTACCACAAAATAAATATAAAATTACTTTCTCCAAAAAAATTCCCTTCAAAATTTCCGATGTACTTAATATTCAAGTCGATTTTAACAAATCAAGTGTTTATCTACCTACTTGGTAATGAAGCACATGATATTAAAATGTTTCGTTACATAAGGATACGCCGCCTAAATAAGAACAGTAGGTGACAATGAATCAAATAAACCCAATGAATCTTTTGGGTCATTCTGAGAAAAAGCAATATCTATATTATACAAAAACATTCACAAAATTATCAATTAAACTGAGAAAAATGTTGTGATACCAGAGATGATTATTGACTGTGAGACTGTGGTTTTGAGTCTCAAAACGGCAATACATTATATGAAATAAAATTTATTTATTCTTTATTAACATCACACGTTTATTTTAATCTAATAATAATGAATGAAACCTGATAATAATCCTTTTATTGGAATAAAATAAAAGGATGGTAATGTATTTTTAAAAAAATTGTTTAATTACATAACTTAATTGGCAATATTAAAACAAAAACGAAAAAGCCGTCCGTTTGCCCTAATAACCTTAAAAAAGGTGAACAACAACCGCCTTACGTAACATAGGCGCCCAGTAGAGATTCCTTACAAATCAATGTCATGTACAAAATTATTTTTAAACATACTTATCACAACTTTTGTAAAGAAGCGATTATTTCCAAGTCAAAAAGGCCTTAAATTCTACACATCAATAAATATAGGTATCAAAGAGACGGCTATAACATGCAAAATAATAGATAGAAGTGAAATACCCATAAATGTATTTACCTGGGATTCTTGGAGTTTTGCTGTTGTTATACGAAACAATGCCATTTTGACCAAGTAATTTTAGAATGTTTGGTTATTCACAACTACCGCCAACAACGAACGACCCCCTTTTCGCGTGCTTACACGATACGCGAATAATACACGACACGAAATGTGGGCAACCTTTCCCAGAACAGAATCGTCTCTACGCACGACCAGAGCAATAAAGTCGGCGTTGCCGAGTTGAACTAGTTTTCTGATATTTTGGGAGGTTAGAATTAGGAATCCTGAAGAAGTTAAGTTTTTTGAATATTTTGTTCTTTTAACAGTTCAAAAAAATTATTATATAGAAATATCTACAATTCGCTTTATACAGAATTAGGAACTAGGAAAAAGCCAGTGAGAATACAGAACGCAGAACTAGGACAAAGCCGGTAATATAGCGGGGTGTTAAATACGGCCATTTAAACGGTTGTTGAAAGTAAAGCCAAAAACTCAATCGAAATGTTTTGAAGGTTAAAAGAAACGTCACTTGTCATTGTCCAGGTCCAGTTAGATCCAGCTGTTTTCTGCCAAAATTTGCCAAGTTACTGCAAGTACAGAAACATATTTTTGGGCAAATCTTAGTTTAAAGAATTTTAGCTGCTTTATTGAAATATTGGATCAATACTTGAAAATAAGATTCTTATTTATACATTACATTTTGCAGAAAGAGCTTTTTTGTACACACTTCTCTTGCGTCAAAGGTGAGAGGTTTTTTTTTCATTAATGCAGAAGTGTGATTCATTTATTTTCACCTACTTTCTAAAGATACTTGAGAGTTGATTTGGAATTTAGAAAATACGCTTTTGTTTCAGATGAAAGCCCCACAATCCTGTGATACTTTTGTGGTTTTACCGCCATTGACCAAACATGGGGTAGTGTTTGGCAAAAACTCTGATAGACCTCAGGGTGAAATACAGGAAGTAATCTATGTCCCATCTACTGAAGAATCTGGATCCACGAAGGTATGAAAGGAAATGACAATTATGTAATACATAAAGTTTCCATGTATTTGTTTTTAAAGCAAGAGATTGATGGTCAGTATTATTTTACAAAGCCAGTAATGTATAAACTTACTAATAACCTAGGTGTATTTCCTTTTATAGAAACATATTAAAATTAAGTTGCAGGCTGAAATTTAGTAAGGTGGGATTTATCCAATTTCTTAATCCATAATTCTCATTCTGTGTTCTTGTTCTTATCTTATATTTTTAACTTATTGCTAAGAGAAGATCTGGAAAAGTTCCTTACTTTTAAGACTTAAAACAAGGTATTAAAACGATGCAAAAATGACAGGGTGCATAACCTTGAGCAATGTTACCATAGCTAACGCTATTGGTAAAATGCAATAAAAATTAAAGATTATGAATAGAAATTAAGGACTTTGGTAACCCTTAATAAAAACATATAGAAATAAAGAATTGAGAATAAGGGATTACAACTTACGATTGGGAATTGGGGTAAATTAGGAAGTTGGATAAATCCGTCCTAAATTTTCAAACCTATTAAGTAGTATTTTTAAGTCTTTTACAAATTGGGATACTGGAAAACTAAATATTTTTTTATGTGGAAAGTCTCTGCTGTAAGGATTGCAGTTACTTTAATGTTTGTCATTAAAATTAAGATTATTGATATACTCATGGGTTTTTTTGTGTATATTTAGCTGTTACTGAAATGATATTTTAAATAAATGTTTTTCCTTATTTTTGTATTTCTGTCTTAATTCACCTCAGATCTTAGCATCTCCTGTCTTGGCTTTTCACAATTTTTATCCATACAAAACAAACTTTCATCTCCTTATTTCAAATCCATTGGGGCTGAATTTTGATAAATGCTGAAATATGTGTTTAATTATTTTATTGAGAAGCTTGTGTGCTAATTTTACTAAATAGACAAAAGAATTATTTTTCCCCTTTACACTTTCATTCTCAATTTTACACCTTTCAAGGTTTAATTTAATAAAATCTTTTCTTATTGCTTTCATGTTACAAAAAGGAATCTATTTTCCATTTCGAGGTTCTTTCTTGAGTACTCTCAGTTCTGTGTCGATGAGCCAGTCAATCAGTCAGGACTTACCTCTATAAGATTAGTATACTTATTTGATGTTGTTTGACACGTTTATCAAGTATCAAATAATTTTGGCAAAAAATGGAACTTTGATTTTGTATTCCCTGGGAGTGGTTTTAGGTACTTACAAAAGATATGTTATTATTTATTTAATAATGAAAACAAGTTTTATTTAGAATGAAAATAGGTACCTATGTTGGAAAGTTTTTTTTCATAATTTTCTAAATAAACGTGTGGGTGGTAAAAATTAAATTACAATTAATCTCATTAATTTTAGTAATAAGAACTTACCCTGTTAATGGTTGTTTTTCTAACCTGAATAAACCAATAGAAATTAGGACTAAAATTGAAACTGATTTTTGAGAATAATTATAGTAGAGAGAGTCTACATTTATAATAGGTAGGATTTTAGATATTTAATATTTTTTATATGGATTTTTGCAGATATTTTTGTGTGGCTTTTTTTTCTGGCTATGGTGGAGTATATAAAAATATTCCCGCTGTCACTTGTAAAATATTATCTTTTTTTTTCACCTGTATAGTGTTTTCAAATTATGTATTTTTTAATTTGCTAGTGTACTTACATAGAAGTCGACTCAGTAGGGAAGACCAAAGCAGTGATTCTAAGCAAACCCAATTGGATGTGGGGTGCTGAAATGGGAGCCAATGAGTGTGGAGTTGCGATTGGTAATGAAGCTATTTGGACCAACGACAATGAAGGTGATAGTGATCCCAGTGTTAAAAGACTGCTTGGAATGGATCTAGTAAGGTATGAAAGTTATCTGTAAGAATAAGTACAATTATCCTTGCAAGCATGTTCGAAATATGTATACATTCTAACATCAATTCTAACTTTCTAGACTTGGTTTGGAAAGAAGCTCCAGCGCTGATGAGGCCTTAGAAGTAATCACTAAACTTTTAGAGAAGTATGGGCAGGGTGGGCCGTGTTCAAGGACTGATGAAGATTTTTCATACCATAATTCATTTTTAATTGCTGACTCCTCGTGTGCTTGGGTATTGGAAACTTGTGGAAAACATTGGGCTGCTGAAAAAATTGCTTGTAAGTACCTGCTAATAAGAGATATATACTTTCTCCTATCAATTCTATTAAATGACACTGTGTTTTTGGTTTTATTATTTTCTTAGCACTGTACTTAATAGTCTACAATCCTTATAAAGTAGGTATAAAGTGAAATTTGAGCTTTTATATAGTGTATAATTTTCTACTATGTACAGTTACATGAAGTTGGGATATGCGAATGTAGTAAATATTGCAAACAGGTTCTTAGCTAGACTCCAACTATCAAAAAAGGTGCTTATGAAGTGATGGAACCAGTTTAGCTGGGATCTTAAATTATTAATTATTTAATTTGAGAGTTCCTAAGAAGTTGACAGAATTTGCTGAAAATCTCTGCTCATTAAATAAATCCATAAAAGACCAATACATACACCTTTTTATTCCAATAAGTGAATATGAAAAATTTAAGACAAAAATCTAACATTGTTTTTTTTAATCATGTATAAAGTAACCTTAATTAGTTGTACTACTTAACATTATCATAGTCATTTTAACCATGTTTTTACATAGACATATATATATATATATATATATATATATATATATATATATATATATATATATATATATATATATATATATATATATATATATATATATATATATATATATATATATATATATATATATTATTATTATTAATTAGTTAGAATTTAGCAATAGCTAGTATATAAAGTTTACAATAGTTGTCATTTCATACACGTATCTTAAACCAAATAATTTTTTAAGGCTATAGAACTAGTAAAGAAGCAAACTATGACTAGACACAGAATTTAAAATAATATATATGAACACTGCGACAAACATTTACACATAAATAAACATGTAAGTTAAGCCCAATTTACTCTTTATTCATTCCACTAACCGATAACAAATAAGCTTTTATGTTATTTTTGAAACATTCTATTGAGGAAGAGCTTTTAATAGGGTCTGGAAGTTTATTGAAATCATCCAAATCTCTATGAAAAACTGAGTTGCTTCCCATATGCTTATTTTTGGGAGGTATAAAAAAATTTGTTCTTTGCATTGTGTTATAATTGTGTACCTTGTGGTTATAAATTAGCTTTTTAGTTAAATACAAAGGGGAGTGTCCTATTCTTAAAAATAAAAATTAAAACATTCTACCTAATATATTGCGAAACCAGCAGCCATTGCAGCACTTGCAGCATTGAATTTATTGGAGTATACCTGTTGCAAGATAATATCAGTCACATTGCTCGGTTTTGCAATTTTTGCAGAATGAGGGAGAATTTGCACGAGCCGAATATCCTATATTATAATTAATTTTAGAGACAAGCAAGTTACAATACTCCTTGAATGACAACTTGTCATCAACAAGAACTCCCAAATATTTAATTTTATTGACTGGTTCAATTTTAATGTGAACAATTTGGAATGAATATTTGTTAGATATGAATTCTTGTCTTATTTTTTCACTACCGATTAGCATAAATTTTGTTTCGGTGGCATTAACCTTTAAGAAATTTTTGGAAGTATGCACATTTACTTGATTCAAAACAATGTTGACAGTTTGAACTAATGAGTTTAAATTTTTTGAACTACTGTATAAAAGGGTGTCATCTGCAAACAAATGAATGTCTACGTTATTTACGGCATTTTTGTCATTTTATTAAAGATATCATTAAAATATAGCAAGAATACGAGGGGTCCCAGAACAGTACCCTGTGGTACTCCATATTCAGTCCCCAGCTCAGATGATAGTATCCTATTTACCCTAACTCGTTGCAAACGGGCGTCTAGATAACTCTAGAATCACTGTAGCACAATATTTTATTTCCTAGACAAATGGTGTAAAATAATATTTATATAGCCAAAAATAACAGCAAATACATTTTTTTTCTGTTCCAGAAAAGCTATTAAACATAACAGGTCTAGCAGTCCTACCACAGACAATTTATGATTCTAACTTTAGCAAAGATAGAAAAATATCCTATTAATTCCAATCTCTAACTGTTACAATGAGTATTTTATTATAATTGATCTTTTTAGCCTCATCATTTTTGCCCCAATCTTTCTATAATTTCTTCGAGATTAAAATAAGACACTATTGATTAATTTGGTTGAGCAGTCCAAAACCAATTGGCGGGTAATGCGAATCAGTATCGACTATTACTGTGGAACAGCTCATTGTATGACTATCATAATAATAACCTAAGCTTGACTAGCAATAGTCCCTGACATTTCCAGTCGGAAGCCAATAGGCCTGCAGTTAGAATTATTCCAAGTACTGCAGTCGAACAGCAAATGTGCTTTTCTTTTTCCAACAAGCAAAATTACCCTTAGTGACTCCAAAAATAATTCATCATGATCTACTTTGTCAGAGCACAAAAAATGTTACTCCTTATTTCAATCAAAGATTACAATAATTAATTAGTGTTCTAACATCTTCCCATCAAAATGTATAATATCATCGAACCATATTCAAGTAATTTCCTTCTTTTATAAAATATACCTAAACGAAAGGAATGCCCCGCCATAGCAACATCTGTTACAAAAGATCTGTATTTAGATTTATTACCAATACTTTCTTTAGTACCCAGAAAATTTGTAAACACGTAAAATATTTCATATTGCTGTGACCAAATAAAATAAAATTAGTTTTTTTTCTAATAAAATCATTTTATATTATCCTAATAATTATAATAATACTAATAATAATTTGTCGATTTTTTTAGCCTATTACTAACTATCCTAACAAAAATAGTTCGATTTAATAATAATTAATGCCACATGAACTAAAAAATTTTAATATTGACCACTTTTAATCTCAGTATATTCATTTTTTAGCCAGAATCATAAAAAGGTTTTATTTAGTTTAACACTCCCCCTGATTAAATGCTCACCTGTAAATTTAAATCCCAAAGAATAGATAGGAGATTTTCTCAGCTTCATCTCCCTAAATCAAAAAGAAAAAAAAACAAATAAAAGTTAAGAAAAAGATTAAAAAACAAATTTTTGCTGACGGATATACTGTTGTAGCTGATTTGGGTACTAAATTTAGCAGTTTTCCCCAGTAATTAATCTGTTGAGAAGGCAGACTCAGATCCTGAAGTTAGAAAAGTGCAATTAATATCTCCTGGATAGGCCTGTTGAAGAAACAAATTGCTTTCCACCGGATATACTGTTGAAGCTCATTTTGGTTCGGAATTTAGTGGTTATACACTGTTGAGAAGGCAGACTCAGATCCTGAATGATTTTTCAGTTTTTTTGGGCGCTATTAATATTTTTATTTTTTTATAAAAAAAAAATTTATATGGAATCGCAAAATATTGGTAATAACTTACACCGGCCTTTGTCTCTTTTTTTTATGAGGAAAGGTTTGTTAAATATAATAAAACTCTGAAATTAGTACATTATATTACAATTTATTCAATTCATTATGAGGAATGTTCCAGCTGAAGGATAACTTAAGCTTTTTAAAATTAATGCTTAATTCTTAATTTGTATAGATTTTCTAGCATATATGCTACATTCTTATTAAGTTTTTATATTGTGTTTGTCGAGCTGAAAGTCACCATTCTCTTGAATAGTTATATTGTGCATTCGCAAATAAGAATTTATGGCAGTACATCTGATTTATTTATTTTTCAATATGTATTTTTAATATAAATGGGCAAGCCCAATTACAAATATTAAACTTAAAAACTAAATAATAAATTATAAATTATAAAAATAAAAATTTGTCATTTTATTTAAAGATGTGGAGTAAAAATCAACATACTAGGACTAAACTAAAAGTATACAGACTCAGCGATATATGGTGATCACTGAGAAGTACTATTTTCTATATGAGATCTTACCAGGGACATATATAAGCATCTCACAGGACATAAATTCCTAAATTCTGCAGTATGGCACTTCACAAATCACAAGTTTTTATGACATATCTCATTATAATTAACAAAAGATGGCTTAATATCAAAACTCACTCCTAAGTCATGAATACATTTTACATTCTCTAAAACAATTGTAGTATAAAAAATACATATTCAATTTTGGTGACAGCTTTCTAGACAATTGAATATATTTGCATTTATCTGCATTTCAGTTTTATGTTTATTAATATTACACCACTCTTGTAGCCTTAAGACATCATCCTGCATTTCTCTACTCACATCATCTGAGTCGATTTTTTTTAAATCTAGGTGATCTGAGTAGAGCAATATTTTACAACTTCGAAAACATGTTATAATGTCATTTAGAAAGAGATTAAACAATAGAGGTGCATTACGTGAATTATTTCTTAACGTTAACTTAAACTTAAGCTTAACCATATGTTTATGACCTACAAGATAGGAATACAGCTACAGGAGAAGCGTACTACCACTCCCATACTTTGATAGTTTGTCAATTTGTTTAGCATGATCTACCCTGTCAAAAGCCTTCGAGAGGTCCCTATATATCTCATCGACCACTCTTCAAGGCTTCAGACAATGCCCTTTCATAGACCAATAAATTCTTAGAAAGTGAGCAATCACTTGTAAAACCATTTTGTTGATCCACAATGACATTTTTAAAAATATTTCTCAAGAAGTTAATGTAGTGATTCAAAAAATGTTGGAAAATAAAATATCAGAGAAATGGGATGGTAATAATATTAGATATTAAACTCGATATTATAGATAACTAATGATCATTCAGATTGAAATAAGGGTACATACATTCATACAAACATTAATTTACTTACCATGCCTTTTTAAATAAAACCACTGTTTCGATACTTTAGTATATCATTTTTTAAATTTTGGTTTTGATTGTTATTAATTTATTTGTATTTTAATAGTTTTTTATTTTTTGTAAATTTATTTGCATCATCTTTAATAAAATATATTATGACATTTATAATTTTCACTTATAAAATGAAGGTCTTTATTCTAGGAAATAAAGTTTTACCAACTTTTTAGACATTTAATTAGGTCACCATTTTGTTTGTAAAATTTTCGACTTAATTGTATAACAATTTTTTTTGTTATTAATAATTAATAAAACATTTAATTAGGCCGCCATTTTGTTTTATCATAATATCTCCTCACCAAAATTTTACCAGTTTGTCCCTGTCACACTTGATGGATGTGCAAAATTTGAGATAAAGTGGATTAGAAGATTATTAGTAATAATTTTTTATTAGGTCGCCATTTTATTCCATCATAGTGAATTTTTACCATGTCTTTTTTGGCGTCACTGAAACGTGAAGATCTGAAAAAAATCTCTTACATTTTCAGGTGGTTTTAGGAATATCTCAAATGTTCTTACAATTACTACAAAGATCGATCGGAAGTCAGAAGGGCTAGAAGAATATGCAAAATCAAAAAATCTTTGGGATGGCAAGGTAAAAAAAATAATGTTTTAGAATAAACACAATTGAAATAATTTAAAAAAGTTTATGTTCATTACAGCAAATGTAAATGACAATTGATTCTAATATACAACAAATTGTTTAGGAAGCTTAGAAGCTGATATAACCATTAAGGCCACTTACACTTGATAAATTTAACAAATTAAATGACATTTGTATAGAATTTCTTGTGTTTTCTTGAACCGTTTTTGTATAAACTGTAGAGAATTCTTGGGTTTAGTTTCAAATGAAATACCAAAATCTTAAATTGTCATTTATTTGACGTTTCGCCCTGATATTTGGGGCATCTTCAGATTTTTTTAAATGCTAAAAATATAAAAAGTATTTAAGTTTATATTTAAAATTAATACATGTATAATATTTATAATTAAGAAAACAACGACTGACAACATTTGTGTGAAACACTGTATATAAAACACTGACAAATGTTAAAACATATTTACAATTTAGAATGCTATTTCTATAAATATCACAAAAGTACATAGCTTGAAATAAACAGCTATTTGTTATTAAAGCATTTGTGCATTCTGTCGGAAATTATTGATATCTTGACGATTGTTTAATGGCAATCCCAAATAATTAAACCAAACTCTGTATGAATTTAACAACTTTCATCCTCAGCTACAATTTACGCATGAGGTAGAGCAACACAATCAAATTAACTTCTTAGATATGACTCATATGACTCTTATAAAGAACAACATTAAAACAATATGGTACACTAAAGATACTTGGTCAGGGAGATATCTGAATTATAATTCATATCATTCAAAAAATCAAAAATTAAGTGTAATAACAGGTCTAACCGACCGCGCCTTAACATTAACATCACCAGAATACAGAAAAGACACTCTGAACAAAGCAAAAAACATATTACCAAAAAATCATTTCCTAGAACAGCAGATTAATAGAATAATTAAACAATGCACACACAAATTATGCAATACGTCTCGATATAACAAAAACTATACTTCTGAAGAAGATAAAAAATATGTTGATCTTCCATACACAGAGGGACTTTCACAAAAAATTAAACATATTTTAAAGAACCACAGGATAGTTACCTGTGATAAATCACACAACTTAATTAATAAAGTTTTTACAAAATTAAAAAGCAAAGTTCCACTGAAAAAACAGTCTAACGTGGTGTATTCAATACCCTGCACCAATTGTCCAAAAAAACACATCGGAATGACCAGTCAACTTCTTGAAAATCGAATAAAATGACACAAATACACAGAGAATGCCGCAACAGCGTTAAACAAACACATAAAAACCGAAAAACATAACATTGACTATGAAAACACCAAAATACTCATAGAAGATGCAAATTACAACAAATTAGCAATAAAAGAAATGATAGAAATTACCAAAAATAAACATTCTATGAAGGACAGAACTGATAAATAATTTGAGCCATATGTACATAAATTTATTAACATGACACCTTAATCTAATTTTATAACAATACCACTCCACACTTAAATGGTATCTACAAAAACAACAAAAATAAACTCCAGTTCTTACTTAGTGAAAATTAAAAAAAAACTGTTTTGTATTGAATAATGTTACTTAATTTTAATAATGTCTGACAGAATGCACAAATGCTCTAATAACAATAGCGGTTTATTTCAAGGTACATATTTTTGTGATATTTTTAGTAAAACTATTGAATTCTAAATTGTAAATATGTTTTAACATTTGACAGTGTTTTTTATATACAGTGTCTCTCACAAATGTGGTCAGGTGTTCTTAATTGTAAATATTATACATGTATTAATTTTAAATATTAATATAAATATTTTTTATATTTTTAGAATTAAATAAATGACAATATATATATATATATATATATATATATATATATATATATATATATATATATATATATTTATATATATATTTTTATATATATATATATATATATATATATATATATATATATATATATATATATATATATATATATATATATATATATATATATATATATATATATATATATATATATATATATATATATATATATATATATATATATATATATTTTTTTGAAAACTCAACATTTTTATTGCTTTATTATGACAATGTTCAACATGTGCAAATGTTAGTTTGCTGTCAAAGAGAACTTCCAAGTAACTAATTTTATTGATTTAGAAAACTGTATGTGCCTGCGTGTTTTAATATTTAACAATAATCTATTGTCACTACACCATCTATAAAAATCTGTCAATATTACTTGTAATTAAAATATATTAGCCTGACTACTAATTTTTTTAAATATTTTTAAATCATCAGCATACATATTCATTAAATAATAGCACTGCAAGTATCACACTGAGTCAGAGTTACTTATTCTTACCATCTGTTTTCTGTCACAGAGGTAAGAGCTTAATCATTTTAATAATCATTTTAAAAGAGGGCTCTGAATAGCATATCTCAACAACTCAAAGCTTTTGAGAAATCAGTATAGATGGAATCATCATTCTAAATTTCCAGGCTTTCAGAGGTATATTGTCCATATAAAAGCAAATTTGTGATTGTTGATCTTTCACTAGGACCACGTTCATTGCGATAATTATGTTTTTGAAACACTTCCAAAAATTTAGTTCTCAATGATTCTAGTTTGGGTATAAGCGATATTTTGGAAATAGGTCTGTAATCCATAACATTAACTTTTTTACCTGTATTCTTAAAATAGGACTGACATAAAACATTTTTCAGTAGTTTAGAAAAATACCACTAGCTAAAGAGTTGTTGAGCAAAAGCTAATAGGGTCGACAAAGTGAGAATGAAAAGTTCTTTAAGAAATTCACTGTTAGTCTATCCGGTCCAGGACCTTTACTGATGTAGATGTTGTTTAAGCCCTCCAAAATCTGCATCTCCCTTGAAATATCTAAAAGTTTTCTTCACATAAAAAGAGTAAAAAACGTTCAGCAAATGCACTAGCAATCTCTCTACCATTCAGTATGACTTTGTCTTTGAAAATTTGCAGAAGCTCTTTATGTTCTTTTTACTTTACATTTGACCAGAAGTATTTTACAACATCATTTAAATCATTTATTGAATCGCTGGTCTTATATTGCTTGTGTATCTCTTTTTTTCTCTATAGCAAATTTCTTTAGCTCACTAGAAAACTATCTTGAAAATTTGTAATCCCTTACAATAGTTATTTTCAACATCACAATTTAAAATAAAATTCCAGTAAACATTTATTAAAAATTAATAAATACTGAAACAATGTTCAAACACCAAAGCAGGATAATGACTTTCAGATGGTAATAAGGCATCACATGCAGAATCAATTACTTGGTTTGCTTTAGGACCATTTTTAATCTAAAACAAACTACAAGAATACCAAAGAGGCTGTAATCCAATTCACCAGCTCTACTGTTCTTAAAAATCTTATAGCTAAACTCTACATTGTCTATAAAGTAAACTTCAGGCAAATTGAAATCATCCATTAGATGTGGTATTATAGTTCCCTATCTGTGTAAAATTCTCCATAGTGTCAGAGTAGCATTTATAATTTGGAACTGAACAGTTTTGTGGGAATTAAGCGACACAAAGCAAACTGTTCTGGTTGTTTATTGCTACCTTAATTCATGGCCAAGCGATGATTGGTTTGGAATTAGTTGTTGAGCTTTGATACTGTTCTCGATAGCAAAGAGTGCACCTAAACCTCTTTACTATTTTTAATTTACCAAGATGTTTGTTTACACCTTAGGATTACTATAATAATAATAATATATTACGATAGGCAAGCCTAATACATTGGATCTAAGTATCTAAGTAAATTTACATAATAATGTATGTTTAAAAAAAAACAATTGCACAATTAAAAAATTATCTACAAGCAAGTATAATTTACAAACATAACATTTAACAATCTTATCAAAACTACACAAACATTTCAAGATTTTAAAACACGTAACAACATCAATTTAAAACTTACTACTGAGTTTGCATTTTTAATATTATCAGGTAGATCATTATAATTTGAAAGACTTTTAAAAAATAATGAGTTCATTGCCCTTTTTGAGTTAGTTCTCTTTATAAAAAAATTATCCCTATTTCGGGTCAGATAATTGTGTACATCTCTATTATAAGCAATATATCTACCAAGGTAGTTTGGCAATAAAATATTTTTTTTATATATTTAATGTCATGGTGGAAAGTTTTATTTTGTCAGCCATTCAAGGCATGAATGCATAGTTCTTACCGGAGTGTAACGATTGCATCCAAGTATGATGCACATACCTCTATTCTGTAACTTCTGAAGAGAAGCTTTACTGTTATTATCTAATAGAAACAATAAACTAGGACAGTAGTCGAAATGTGGTTTTATTATCATATTATATACAGTTATTCTTGATTTAATAGATAGATTTTTTGCTATTTGGGAGAAGAAAAAAGTTTTTTACAAATTTTCTTCCTTATATATGAAAAGTGATTTTTAAAGGTCAAATAGTTATCTATAATAAAACCCAAATATTTTATCTCACTTACTATTTCTTTATTACTGCCATATATTTTTACTTCATTTTTATCAATGGTAGAGTATTGATATTTAGTTGTAAGAATCATTGCTTTTGTTTTATTTACATCAAGCTTCAACTTGTTTAAATCGAAGTATTTTTCTACTTTTGAAAGTTCGATATTAATATTTTCTATGGTAGTTTGCACATCTTTATGATGACAGGACAACAATGAATCATCGGCAAAAAGATTAAGAAAATCCGGTCTTATATAATGATTTATATCGTTTAGGTAAATATAAAAAGCAAGGGACCTAAAACTGACCCCTGTGGCACTCCAAAACTGTTATCTATTTCATTAGAAACACTGAAATTTATTTTTGTTACTTGTCTCTGGTTTTCAAGATATGAACAAAATCATTTAAAAACTTTTCCCCCTATTCCATAATACCTTAGTTTTTTTAAAAAAATTGCATGGTCAACTGTTTCGAAGGCTCGTTTAAAATCAAGAAAGACAGCTATTACAAAATTTCCATTATCTATTAAGTCATTCCATGTTGCTATTGTGAGCTGCAAAGCTGATTCACATGAATGGTTTTTTCTAAAACCTGATTGGTTAGGAAAAAGTAAATTATTTGAATTGAAATATTCAATCATTTGTTTGTGAACAGCTAATTCGAGAATTTTTTCTATAGCAGCTAGTGAATTAATAGGCCGAAAATCAGAAGCATTTATGCTATTATTTACTTTTGGAATTGGAGTCACCGTTGAACATTTTAACTGTTTAGGAAACACTCCATGTTCTAAAGAAGTGTTAATTAATTGTAAAAAAAATGTGCCCCATGACATCAAAAGTTTGTTTAATTGTTTTTGCATTTAGAACATCATTAACATTGCACTTGTTATCTAGAGAGTTTACAATATCTCTGAGGCTCCGCATATTTAAAGGAATAAAATTTTCAAAGGCTCTATCTAGTTTTGGTAAGTTTGTATCTGACCAGTCAGCAGACAATGATATTGAATTTCTTATGGTTTGCCACACTTTTGACAAAAAAATTGTTAAAACTATTTGCTATATTAATTTCACCTTGCACTACTTCAGTTTTGTTTTCAAATTTTATTAAGTTTGATTAAATCCTTTGTTGCTGTTATTAACAAGTTGTTTTAATGTTTTCCGCATTAATTTACTATTGTTGCGATTACAATCTATTTTTTTGAAAAAATATAATTCTTTTTTTTGTTTAGATATGGTGACAAAATGATTTTTGTTAAGTTTATATTCTTCCCACAGTATAAGTTTTTCATTTTCTGTCCTACTTTTTTTAAATTTTATGTATGATTTATTTTTTATTTGGCTTGCTTGTTTTAATTCTGCATCATACCAAGGTAGATTATTGCCCCTAACAGATGTAGTTTTTATGGGTGCTATTCAATCAATAACCTCTGAGCATCTATGCAAGATATGACTGAAAATAAAATCTACGTTTGTAGAATTAAGCACATCATTCCAGTCAATATCTATCAAGTTGTAATTGATATTTTCAAATGCATGAATAGACAAAACTCTAAACTGTGTTTGCGGATTTTTTATATTTGACATTTTTTTATTATTCAAGAAATTTATTGAGACTACATAATGATCTGAAATCTCAAAATTACCAATCACCAGGTCTATCACAGTGCTACTATCTTTTGTACATCGTGTTGGTTTTGTGACCCATTGACTCAACCCCAGAATATTGAGACTATCCTTAAGTTTGTTTGTATAAAAATTTTCACTAATGAAATTTGAATTAAAATCTCCCACAGTTAATAAGTCTTTTCCATTTCGTATTAAATTTTCACATAATTCTTCGAAGTCATTTAAAGATACAGAGTGACTTAAACTTGGAGAGTGATATATAACTCCTATACGAACATACTTATAACCTATTTTAATTTCAGAAAACACTCCCCAATAATTTCCATTTAATACAATATGTTTTATATTTTTATATATTAAGACCTTTTTGTAAATACATTAGAACACCTCCTGTATGTCGACTTTCTGCATCGCACCTGATAAGATTATAATTATCTAAAAGGCATTCCACATCGAGAACATCATCAGTTGTACGTGTTTCACTTAATAATATAATTTTTGGTAACAGACTAACTATATTAAATACAAAATCATCTTTATGGGCCAAAAAACTTTGTATATTTGTATATATAATATCCTTTTTTTCTAGAGTCTCCCTATCTGTCATACACTCTTGTTGGACGGCCATAATCTGGTTTATTGTTTCGATATCCCATATTTCTGTGTTGGCTGTTCTGTCTATAGTAGATTCTAGGCTTGTATTCGGGCTTATCAACGTTTCGATGAAAAAAGTACTCGGCCACCTCTATACCTGCAGGCCATAGTTTTGGATCCATCAGTTCCAGAATTATTAGTTCCTTGTCAACTGAAATTTTAAAGCTGTTGTACGTTTTGCTTTATTTACAACAGGTTAACAGAAAAAATCGCGATCTGGAAATTTATTGGTCAAATATGTTTGTAGTTCTTCAGCTGTATATGATAACCTATATTTTGATACATAGAGCCATTTTTTTTCTTTGGCTGCATATTCATGATCATATTTTTGAACTCCTATTACTTTACAGGCATGTCTGGCTGTTGTTGCAATGTGCTCATTATAGTTTGTTGTTGAGCGACTGCTATAGCATGAGATACCTGTTTATCAGAGATGGTGTGTGCTGTATGGCTTGATTTTTCCTTTTGCCAGATTCTGTTTGATTGTCTCTGGAAGGTTCAGGCTGTGATATATTTACTACTGAATTTTGTCTTACAGACTCATTTAATAGAGATTCTTGAGGTACAATATTTCTGCCTGCTGAGCTTCATATTTGTCTTTCATTTCTTGATAGGACTTTTCAATTGATTTTATGTGATACTATGTGACATTTACTAAAAGCAGTTTTAGCATTTTAAGTGCTTCCTTGATATTTGGCATTTTACAAAAATAAACATTAAAAACTTTTAATAGTTTTTGATTTTGACTATGAAAGTGATTTTAAATATTTTCCTAAAATACCATTTTCTTAATATTTCAATTCATATTCTGAATACCATTATACTGAATGAAATGATCAATGGACAATATAGAAGTTAGTTTTTGTTTAAAATCTGCCAAATGAAACATATATGTTTCACTAGACGATAAATTTGCAAGTTTTCTAGAATATAATATAAATTGTTCATTTAGAATATCTAAATTGTTCACTTTCAGGGTGACTTTAATTTTTGTGAAGCATTTTCTGGAGAAAAAAAACCTGGAGATGTTCGCTTTTTGGAAGGGGGAAAATTATTAGAAAAGTACAGTGCAGGCCATAGTTTTAGAGAAACTGACATGTTTAAGGTACTTAGAGATAAAGATTCGGGGATCTGTAGAGATTGTGATTCTGCATTTCCTACTGCTGGTAGTCAGGTAAGTACATACATTATTTATTTGTTATGTTAAAAAATTAAATACAAAAATTGAAGGTTTGCTTAAAAAATCTCCAATAAAGCATCAGTATTATTTTTAATTTTTATTTTTGAGTTGTTTATTAAATAAAATTAAGTGCATAAACTCTAAAAAATGTTAACTAGCAACGGAAAAAAGTGATAATACATTTTGACTATCATTATTTTGCAGAAATGCTTCGTTTTGCTTTATTTACATTTGGGTTTTTGCTGGGTGTATTGGTTTTGCGTCACCTGAATATTGTGGGTTTTTGATACAAATATTCCTGAGAGCTGTCTGTGGGTTTTTCGGTGTACCAATCATAACCTGACAATATGAATATTTTGTTTTTAAAACAATTGAAAAAGTAACTGCAGCAATTTTGTATTTACCTTTTTAATTTCATAAATATTTTTAAAATCATATTTATATTATTTGTATTTGTTAAATCTAATAGTTCACTGCCTCTGTCGAAATCACAAGGGAGTCATTAAAGTCAGTTTCTAGAAAAATAAATGAAATATAGGTAGCAAAAAGAGGTTTATTAGGAATTTAAAAAGAGCAGGTTATATGAAATACTGCAGGAGTGTTCATAGAAGATTTAGGATTAAATTAAAATTGAAGTAATTTCTTCTTAGCTATAATATGGTTGTTTTCAGATAGACCACAATGGTGTAAGTAAAGTCTGATTAGATTTAATAAGGCGAACATTGATATACATTTGTTCCATTGAATTTTTACCCATGTGTCATCATTCATACTCATATGAATCAAATCAACATTTCTTGGATTAAATAGTCAAAAAAAGTCTACATTTGGTATGGGCATAGATATGAATAGAAATAACATTTATAAATTAAATTACCATGATAATAATAAAAGCGGTTACCAGCAACAAAAAATATAACAAAAGTTGCTTCCCAAAAAGGCCTCACTTGAAGATTAAACGGCGCAAGCCTATAAATACACAAATACAACTAATATAAAATTACAATATCAATAACCTCCAAACAAATCCTTTAGCACAATAAGAGATGGTTTTTCTACATTAGGAACTAGTTTTTTCTCAGACCATTTTTTGAATAATTCATGGTCCATGTTATTATGATAATCCATACTTTTTGATTTTACCTGGGGAACCTGCATGTAGAATTATATAACTTTTGCCTGAGCCATACTTTTTTTCTTACTGATATTGTTGAATTATCCTACCACGAATTAGATGTTCTAAAAATCCATGATTAGATATTCTAAAAATCTGTGTTTCATATAAATATATGAGTTTTCTAAATTTGGCTTGAAAATTTTTCACATATTTCTTTAAGAAATGAATTCCTTGAAAAACTATGTGCTGTAGATCACACAAAACATTCTGTTGGAGTCCGTTTTGTAATGAAATTCTATATGTTTTATGAATCTTAATAATGTTTTTGTTCCTATATTCAAAATTTTCCTCTATTTTAAAGTTTATTGCAATTTTTTAAATGTAATTAATTATTTTGTATTGGATTGGGTTGAAAATGATACCATTCCTATAATATATTGTCATGTCTTTTTTGTTATGTGACCTATTATAAAAACTTGGGACATTTTTTTTTTAGTATAAGTCTTATTAAATTTTTTGTTATTATTATTAAATTGTAAACTTTACTTTTTACTTACTTTTACTTAGCTTTGTCAATGAAATACATTTCTTGAGACAATAAAGCATATTTTGATTTGATTTGATATAAATTGTAGATAACATTCCTAGCGTCTATTTTTACACTATGACAGAGATCGTCGGTCTACGTTTTTTGTCTCTTAGGCCTTTCCTTCATTTTTGGTTCTTTGCTCCTGTAGCTTGGACGCTGTCTCTTACACTTTTCTAGAAATACGGCTACTTCTTACGTCCGAACTTGATTTTCCTACTTTTTTTCAAAATAATTTAAAACATTGACTGCTTGTGGGTGCAGAAATCCAACGATTCGTTCTTTAATTTCAATTCTTAAATATTTAAACTTGTCAGTCAAATTCAAATAACATCATTGACAAAAATAGTATTTATTTAACCTTCGTATAATTTGAATAAAAATATAATATTATGTAGTCAGTTTTAAAACCATTATTACAGGTATCTACTGATATTTCTGGCTTCGTGTGGGTTGTTAACAAAACAAATATGGATTGTTTCTTTTTCTAATTCATACTGGTCTCATAAGTCTGGCTATTTTAACGTACGTTACTATTGTTAAAATTATAATGAAATATGATCTCAGAGGCAGTACTTCTAATCTGACTTTAGTGTGCAGTTTGTTCAACGAAAAATTAATATTTCAATTACTCATAATGACAAACAACTAAACCAATTTTAATCAGTGAAGGTTCTAAAGATTCATATTATTCTCACTATTACCACTGAACTATGCAGTCTGTCCGAAATACATAAGAAGTCAGTCTAACAGCCGGTTGCACAAAACTTAATTGCTGTTTAGAATATTTAACCGAGCTTTCGGATTTGACAAGCTGCTTATAGAAATCTAGGAACTCGCTGTCAAATCTGACATTCTCTTAAAAATTCACTTTAAGTGAGCTTTCTGCAACCAGCCGTAAGCCGAATTAAAATCGGTGTATACTTTCCGACATCCATGATTGAGGCTTACTTTTAACGGTCGTCTTTGGCCATTTAAGATGCTCCAAAAGTGATTTAAAGCCCTGGGATAGGTCAATTATTTATTATTGTCGTAACTAATTTTTCAATATTTCCACCGACTTTCCAAAAGTTCGTGGCTATCCTGGTTCATTATTATTTTTATGGTTTGTTAGGAATCTAAATTTCAGTTTTACTAGGTTTTGTTGATTTTTATTAGAAGAATGGCTATGTTTGGCATCAGTCGTTCCGCCAAATTTAAACCATTTTGGCTTTCTCAATAGAGGGGGTAAAGCCGTTTTCGGCACAATGTGGAAGTGATATTAAATTTTGTCAAAAGTAGATCAATGCTGAATTGAAACTTAAAAATTCTAGTAATGATTTAAAAGAGAAATCCATATTTACATCAAAATTATCAACAGTATTAAAAAATATCTTTTATGTTTAGGTTTCAACGCTTACCTCATCTAGACCAAGTGTCCATTGGTTTACAGCTACACCAGATCCATCGAGATCCGTTTTCAAACCTTTTATTTTTACAAATAATGCAGTAATTTCGAAACATACTATTTGTCCTGATAAAAATGTAAGTATGTAGTTGTATATTTCCTTGTTTTTCAGATCAGCATTTGTTATTTTTTAGTATAAAAAAAAGTAAAAAACGGAATTTATATAAGTTACTTAGTAGTTATTGGAAAGTCTAACATTTTATAATATATTTAACTTAAAAATTTAATTATTACCTGATCAAGTTTGTTTTGTATTTATGTATAAGCTAAATAATTGCATATTATGTATAGTATTGGTATTGCATAGCAATCCTATTTGCGATTCAATTCCTTAAGTAAGGCTGTAAGACCTTGTAATTTTTACAACTAAAGAAAATATATTTTTTACTACACTGCATACAGTTAAAATCCACGTTAATGTTCTGTAGATTGTGCATGTAGCAGACATGTTACGAAATTTGTAATAAAATTATAATATTAAAATTCATCCTCAAATATATAGAGGGCTTGCAAATATTGGCTGCTGTAGGAAAAATTGAAATAGCGTTTTTTTTCTGTTAATATATATTTTATGAAATCATGACTATTTACTAGAAAGATAAATTCTTTCAATTTCAATAATTGTTAAGTGGTAATTTTTTAATTCAAGTTTTTTTTCAAAAACCGCCAAAACACGTCAAATTTCTTTTATCATTTGGTATATAAAATATACGGCGACGGAAAAAATGAAAACATTTTTTTTTATTTAAATTTTGTTAAAAAAAGGCGAGTTGCGCCAAATTTATATTTGTAAAAACATTTTTTTTTACTTTACGGGGTAACTCTAGAAGGATGAAAAATCCCTCTGAAAACAAAAGTAATTTTTATTTCAAAAACAGTTAGCTTTTTAGGAAACGATGAAACACGTGAAAATTCTTTAATCTGTTTCTATATACAGGGTATTCCATACTTGATGGTATGTTAGAAGTATGTGAAGAACGGAAAGAAGAAATAAATTTGAATTTTTGACAACGGCCGCTGCGCTCTAGTTTTTAAAAATAATTTCGCGTTTGCAGTGTTGCCAGATTTACAGATTCTTCGAAACAATCTTTTTTGTATAGGATATTTCCCTTACCGTTTCTTAAATATTAATTATTTTGTGTTTTTTTTTACCAAAACTATGTGAATTAAAACTTCAATATTTTCGTCTCCAGATGTCAAATCAATGTAACATTTTAATATTATTTAGTCAAGATGTGGTACTTTATTTTAGCAACATAGGATCGCCGACTCTTATACAGAGTGTCCTAAAAATTGCAATTTTTATAAATTTGCAATTGCAGATTTTATGAATTTTATCAGTAGTGACTTTTTTAAAATGGAACACCCTGTATATTTGAAGCATTGAATTTTTTTTCATATAAGGTGTTCTTATACTTATTTTGAACCGCTTTCAATGTATAAGCGATTTTATGAATAATTATTACTATTAATATTCGACAGACATTATAGATGCCGATTTATAAGCGATTTTATAAATAATTAATATTGATATTGAGAAATAAACATTAAATATCTAAAACGCTTACGCAATACGAAACGATTTTCTTTAATTCACATAGTTTTGGTAAAAAATCACAAAATAATTAAAATTTACGAAACGGTAAGAGCTAAATTAAAAAGGTGATGCCAATTACCAGTAGATCTGGCAAAACTCCAAAACGCGAAATTATTTTTAAAAGCTAGAGCGCAGCCTCCTATGGCCGTAGTCAAAATTTCGATTTTTCGATTATTATTAGAGAGTATGGAGGGGTGACTTGCACCAACCTATTACTTAGGCCTCTCAGCCAACAGCATTGATGTAGTTCAGCACTGTATCGGCCGAGCATCCTCCGATTGTGGCCATTTCTGGCCATTTTTACCCCATAATGGATACTCTGGTATTTACAAGAGCTGGGTAGTAACAAAGAACATGTTCAGCAGTCTCGGCGTCCTCGTTGCACCTTCTACAACTTAGATCCAGGAGGACGCTCAAGGTGTCAAGGTGTTTGTTTAGCTTATAGTGTCCCGTTAGCATTCCTCCCAGTTTTCTAAGATTTCCTCGAGAGAGTGTCTAAAACCCAGTCTCTCCCATCTCTTTTTTAGAATCTTTGTTGACTGTTCGTTTATCTTTAGATTGATCGCCTTAGAGGATAGCGTCGCGAAGGGTTCAGGGCCGTATGATTTGCTCTCTCCTTACGCGCCAACCTATCTGCTTTTTCATTTCCTTCGATTCTACTATGTCCCTTAATCCAGGACACTGTGGCCATATTCCTCTGGGAAACCGTCTTCAGCATCTGGTGACAGTCAGTTTCAATGTTATTTTGTTCTTTTTTAGGATTTGCAAGACTTGTTTGCTGTCTGTGAGAATAATAACTTTTTTACCTGTTATTTTTTCTTTTTCTATTTGTAGGGAACCTTGCAGAATTCCAATCAGTTCTGCCTGGAAGACAGTCATCCCTTTGCCTAGGACCTTACAAATTTCCAGGTCGAGTTCTGGTACACACACTCCAAAGCCAGCCCCAGATTGATTCTACGAGCCGTCAGTGGAAATGTATATGTCTGTCTCTTTTCCTGGTTCTGTCGAGCCGTTGATGTCAATTTCAAAGTTTTTATTGAAAATGTAGCGGGGATCGGGGCATTCCTTTCGGTGTTCCACAAGAGGTCGTCGTGTGACAGCCTTCAAGAATACTCGGACATGTCCCGGACCCCAGTTTTTTCCACACCACGGGTCAACGGCATGCAGCCTGTCTGCCGTTCTCTCTGCCTCGCCTTATAGAAATACATCAAGAGGCGGCAAGCATAGCAGCACCTGCATTGTCATCGTAGGTGTGGTTCTCATTGCGCCTGTAACCGTCAGGTATGCTGATCTCTGTAGCTGTTGCATTTTATTCTGTGCTACAACTTGCTTGGCTTTGGTCCACCACACAACGGCTCCGTAAGCGAACATAGGTCGAATAATGGCGGTATAGAGCCAGGGGACAATCTTCGGCGACAGACCCTAGACCTTCCTCTGCTCTGCCAGAAAGCTCTGGTGACCTTCTTTGATTTTTCACTTGGGTGTTTATTCCAATTTAGGGTGCTATCCAGGATGACTCCTAGATACTTGTCCTCTTTAGACAGACCGTACCTGCGTACTGAACAGAAAAGATGGTCTTGCGTTGACCAGCTTTCTTTTTCTAGTGAAGAGTACCAGCTCGGTTTTTGTAGGGTTCACTGAGAGTGCGTTATCTGTACACCATCTTTCTACTAGTCTTAACGCAGCCTGCATGGTTTCACACAGGACGTTTTCAAATTTCCTGTTAGCAGAATAGTGATGTCGTCTGCATAACTGGTTGTGTAGAATCCGTGTTCATTAAGATTCTTAATGATGCTGTTGACTACCATGTTCCAGAGAAGTGGAGATAGCACGCCACCCTGAGGGCAGTCTCTGCTCACAAGCGCTCTCATCGTGGTGTCTTCCGTTTTTAGTACGACTGTTCTGTTCTTCAGCATACAGGCGATCCAGCCAATGTGGTGGGGTCTATGCTGGGTCTGGTCAGAGCTAGTTCTACACTTCTGAAGGTCGCTTTGTCGAGGGCGCCTTCTATGTCTAGAAAAGCTCCTAGAACCGGCTGCCTATAGAAGAGCGACTCCTCTATTCTCTGAACCACACAGTGCAGAGCGGTTTCTGTTAATAAGCTTGTTGGTTAGGGTGTATTTCCAGCAAAATTCGGCAAATGTTCATCCCTAATCTGTCGGTCATAGAGCATTTCCAGAGTCTTTATAGGAAATGAAGTTAGGCTGATGGGTCTGTAAGATTTTGGGTGGGAATAGTCTTTTCCTTTTCCAGATACTTCTAACGTACCTCTGTATAAAACATTTTTTTGTTGTACAGGATAGCTCTAGGGGGATGAAAGAGCCCCTTTAAAACTAAAATAATTTTTGTTTCAAATTTTTTAGTATAAGAGCGTAGAAGGGTCACAAAAATGTTTAAAATAATTTTTGTTAAAATCCGACTTAAATGTTGAACTTCCGAATTGACTTTTATCTCGAAATTTAGGTAAACTTAGGCCCTGACCCAACTTAATCTAAATCGGAATTTATTAAATTCTGACTTCTACCTCAGAATTTAATAAATTTCGACATCTAACTCGCAATTAAATAAATTACATCTAACCGTTTAATATTTGCCAATGCATAAATTATAAAGAAAATAGCTTTTTTTGCTTTATATAGGGTTTATCTTTGAGGGTGAAATATGCCTGATAAACAAAATTTAGATTTGAAGAATTTGTTTTATTTTAATTTATTGTATTGTAAAAAATTTAATCGATTGGTCGGTCCTAGGGGATGTAATAGTGTTTTAAACAATTAACATATTTAGAAAATGGCAAAACTAGTCAAGTTTATTAAATTTTTTGTTGAGAGTCTAGGAAACCAGTGACATTTACATATAAGTACAATAATATAATAAATTTTCAATAAGCGTGTTTTTTATATCTATAAAATATTTTTAATAAATACAATTTATTTTTATATTTTTTCTCTGCTTGCAATTGATTTGTTTCTTTTTTCATATTTCAGAGTCCACATACTCTTTATTCATTATACAAAAAAGCGGAATACAAAGGGGTACAGGATCTCCTCCATAACATGGAATCAGATTGCGTAAAAGAACTAGAACAAGTGATTTCTTCCGTTGGTGAAGATCTTTCCGAATTCGACGAACTGCTTAAAGATTGCGTAGAAACTGAAGTCAAATTTTATCGCTAGGCTGTTGAAGTACCGAAAATAGCTGCATGAAAAAATCGCATAATATAGGCTTTGAGGTGTGGATGCGCTGTTTATCGTATTTTTCTTTAATTCTGGACGTCGACGTACTGGAGTAGATCTGGCGGCCTCGTGGTCATGTACAGGTTGCTAGTATTCTAGTTATGTTGCTGAGAGAAATACAAGATAATTTTTTTAAGCTTATTTTAATATAAGCGATAAGTCTAGCTAACTGCATGCCTGTTATATTGTTTTCTGTGTTAGAGATGACTTATTTGGTAAGATATAAGGCAAACGAGAAAAAGGGACTCAAAAGCAACAATGTCCTTCGATGTCAGTATTGAAAAAAGAGCTCAATTGTTTCATGTTCAATATTCCATGTTTTTAATATTGTATACCTAACTAGTTTAAGATACGATGCTTAGAATATGAATGCTATGATTTTTCGTGATGTATTTTTTGTCTTTAACTTTTATTTCAAAAAGAATGCTGGGATTATTTTTTTTTGCGAAACATCCAATGTGTTGGGAGTTTTGGGAGGGTGGTAGTTCATTACTAATGAAATTCTATTTTTCATGTAGTAAATAGGTAGCTTTTACTTACTTTTGAACTTAAAGACAGTTCTCAGTCATGTAATATTACACAATTTATTAGTAGTGTAGCGATTTAAGGACTGATAGGTTCGTTTAGGTGACAGTTGAAGCAATCACAATCTCAAAATACACAGAGAGGAATATAGATAAGCTAAAAAATGCGGTTTTTTTGCTTTTTATACCATATCTCTCAAACTTTAAAAAATTATCTTAAGTTCTTAGGTGGATTAAACTGTGATCAATAGTTTCGATATGGCCTAAAATCGCTTACCATTATATTTTATATAATATGCTCGTTACCGGTGTCTTAGGTGAGGAAAATGGAGTTACAGAAATATCAAAGTAATGCACAACAATAAAGGACATGTTAAAAAAATACAAACCATCAAGTGAAGTCTGATTTTCACCGCAAGGGCCGTTAAAAGATGTTGCTCAACAGTATATTATTTAAAAGAAAATATGTAAGCATTAATTTAAAAATTCTGTTTCCCAGCTACTCCACCTTGCGTGGCAGACCATTGTATAAATAAATGTTCAGTGTATTCTTAAGTGATTTGGTTAGTTACAATAGGACTTGGTATATTCAAAATATTTGGTTATTTTGATATAGGTATAGAGTTTTCATCAGACCAATACCATAAAAAGTTCTTACTGCTCAGTCCTGTAGTCTAAAATCCTTTAAAGCAACTGAAGACAGATCCCATAAAGTATATATTGCACAAGAATGGAAAAGTGCAAAGTAACCAAGAGATTCTGGAAAAAATCTTCCTTTAAAATGTCCTACCAGGTTTAAATATTGAAAACTGCAGAGTTTGTGATTTATTTGAATTGCACTTTAGGTAGTTTTAGGTAGCTGTAAGTTAGATTTTGGCATGACCTCTCTCACAATTCTTTAAATCAATTTCTTGGGGCAGGATACTAAAAATGTTGAGTAATCTTTATTTAGGGCCCACTTTATTGGATCAAGAAAGTCGCAATAGCTATTCACATAAATAATAAACAGTGGGTCCTGTGCCCAATAGAGAGAGATGTAGTCCAAACGAGGACACTGTTTTCGGCCTACCAGATAAGAAGCAACAAGGGAGAATGGAATACCTCCTTAGACACCAGCCTCAACCTCCTCCCTTTCAAGACAAGACGAGATATTCAACTATACCCCTGACTTCACTTATGGCCATTACTGTAGAGTACATACTTCGAAAATCAAACTGATGCCTGTTTAATAGGTTGTTTGGTTTAAAAAAAAACCTGGTTTCCCTTTTAACAGTATATCTAAAACCATAGCAAAATATGGAATTCTTGTAATAGGTTGGTGGCCGGAACATTAGCATCACCAGACTTTAGGGAAGGAATAACCTCCGAGTTTTTAAAATAGTCGGGATAAATACCCGTGGTATTAAATATCTCAGATAGAGTATGACTTATAGTAGCTACAACAGTTCTTAACTGATATGATAGCACAGCCCACGTTCAGTAGTGGTACTGGTTCCAGAAATAATGGTTTCCTATGAACTTTAATACCGAAAAAAAATTGTATTTGTTCGGATCTATTGCAGATAAGATTTTTATTATTTCATTAGAAACGCTTGTAAAGAAAAGGTTACATTTATTGTGGTCTAAATCAGTAAAATTAGGACAATTCGACATATTACTTTCAAAAAAGGAATTTTCAGGTTGGTTTTGGAGGATATCTAGAGTGCAATACATTCTGTTGATAAGGGAGATTCTTAGCTTGGACAAGAACTCGCTTATAGTCCGTTTTTAGAGTTCTCTAGCTAGACAGGTATAGATTCTGAGTCCTGTAAAATATCAGAAACAATTTTGAACGCTATCAAAGTCTGCTGACAAAAATATATCCCATGCACTTTAGCTCATGGTTGAACCAATTAACCAGTTCGTCAATTGCGAACTCTTTTCACATGAAAATGCTGCTGAACCAGAAATGCGAAGTAATAAGTAAAAGAAGTCAGAGAGGACATTATTGAAGGTATAATGAAAAAAAGCGTCTTTACGGAACTCTATGATTAATGGGACTGGAGCCCCTTCTTTAACATTCACATTTTTGACAGACACATTCTTGAGCGCCCTTAGAAAAAGGAATGTCGTACGCATTTAGTATGTAAGGTCTCCTTTCCCTTATGTAAACGCGCCCATGGACACATTGCTATTTGTTGTTGGTTTTGCACTTACAGAAATCCGAGTTAACAACTCCGCTGGTCCATGTGGTGAGAGCAGTTGTTGGTGATAAATTTGTCAGTGTAAATTCATTTTTTGTCGTGGGAATTATTTATCTCCATATCTGTTATTCATAGAAAGTTGACTAACATAGCATTTTTTCATTACAAAATATTTTCAATAATGTTCTACAGGAAAGATTTTCAAGTGATGTTCTATATTTTATGCCCAATTAAAATTGCATTATCTCAGAAACTATTATCATATTGAGTTTTCTGACTTGCCATTTTCTTCTTCATTAAGTAATGAAAAGATAATTTTTTTTAGACGTATAATGAAAAAGTAAAAATCATATTATTTGAGTTTCTGTAACTGTTCTCTCCTCTGCAATGCATGGCCCGTGCATTTTGAGATCAATTAAATTTACATGTAAATGAACTTGTCAATCCTATTACCAATTATCATAATTATCAATACTACCACTAATTGTGTAAAGATTAGGTTGATTTTTTGTCTTGTGACAACTGGGTTTTTGGATTGAATAGTTTTCTGATATATAGATAATAATATATTTGATAAGTTAAGAAATAAATAAGTATTTATTGCCCAATCCAAAGATAATATAGTAACATCTATGTAGTAAATGAATATAAATTAAAATGAACACAAATAGAAAATAAAAAGAACCTAACCGCGCAGTTCAGGCTGGTAAATATTAAGTTACTATGCTTCGCTGTTCTTCTGGCATCAGTCAGGATGTGTCTTAATGTTCATATTATTGTCTTATGGACATGATTACAAATTACAATATTAATGTCTGCTGTTTAGAAAGAATCAAATTTCAAAAATCGGCAATTTTATGGTCACTTTGACCATTTTATCATTATTGTTTTAATTTTTAAAGTCAGGAATTATTAACAATATATCTTTAAGTTATCGATCCCCGAAACCAGTTTGCAGGTTTCTTTAGTGTATTTTAAAATTGTGTGTCTTGCCGCCTCAGGATGGCGCCACTAATATTGTTCCATGGAACAATATATACTGTGACTACTTCAAACAACAGAATATTAGAGTCAGCAAGTCTTAAGTTCTTTTGATAACGTGAAAATCGGTTGTGCTTGTTTAGTTAAATTATTGAATAATATAATGCGTTCTATTTGTCATGTTTTTTTTTTCAAAATAGGAATCTTATAGTATATGGACCACCACTCTCTTTATATATGAAGGTAATAATTATTGAAAGAACTTGAGTTGAAGTATTATGTATATTAAAGAAAATAGATCATTTTGTTGTGATATTTATATGCTTTTCTATTTTTTAAAATATAATTTAATTAAATTAAAAAAAAAATAAAATTAACCTTGTGTAATTTAAGTTTTTTTAATATTTAAAAATTTATTTTTGCACGTGTTAGAGTATTGGTAGTTTGGTTTCGATAATTTTTCTACTTTTAAGGGGACTTTGGAGGAACTCTTAATTTCTTTTTTATAAACGAGAAAAAATATTTCTCAGTATTTTATATGTAGATTATATGAAAATGTCGAGAATTAAGGGTTATAAAATTTACTCCGGTTTCCTCTTAAATTGCAGGAATTATTGAATTATTCCAAATATACTATACTTTGTGTTATGGACATTTTCTGTTTTTGAACTTAGAAAACAATTGATTATGTCTTGTTTATAATATCAAATACTTGGTTAGAACTCTTGTATACATGCATTTATTATACACAGCTGTATTCTAATACATATGATTTGCACATTCCGAAATATACTATAGCATGATATATTTATTTTTATTTATCTTACCCATGCATTCAAGGTCTCGACGTAGGTACAAATATCGTACGTACAGGATGTCTCCTTATATTTTGCGCTCTTCATGCAGATTTTTTTAGAGACAGATGGCGGCTTGCACAAACTATTTAATTAAGCATTAACTAATCAGACGGCTCATAGTGTGATAGATCATATAAATGTGACAATGCCAAAAATGATTATAAACGTCAGTTAAATTTGTGATTAAAAGTTTTGTGCATGCGGCTAAGAAAAAACTTTAAATGTAAAAGTTGTAAGGTTTTGCCAGAATAAACTAATGAACATCGCAAATCTGTCAAAAATAGCAACTTTTGTCTTTCAAATGGAAAACCCTATTTGTTATTTTTTCTCAAGAAAAAAATAGAGTTACTTTGACATTTGGTGAAACTTAACGGGAATATCCTGAGATTAAATACACAGGAAGATACATAACCCCTATATCAAATGCAATGAGCGCTGTGACTCGAGGATAACCTAGAAAATGCGGTAGGCGAGTACAATTAATAGAACGTTCGTGAATTTCTCTATAATATCATAAAAAAACAACCGGAATAAATAAGCTCAGAAAAAGAAAAAAAGCAAATAATCTATTTAAAGGACGCAATAAGGCATAGTTAAAGTTCTCAAAAATATTATTCATGTTTACCAGTGCTACGTAATGTGAAGCAATATCACAATTTGTGAGGTTTTTATTTGCGGTTGTGCATGATATGTTCGAAAATCCGGGAAAGTAAGATAATTTAAGGTAACCCAGGTAGCAGGAAACGTAACTGGAATATATGGTACTAAGTAAAAAAATCATTTTTTTACTTAAAACATCCAGTATATTAAAGAAAATAAACTCATGACATGTTCTGCCAACACAGGCTGCATGAGATGATACAAATAGAATAAAAATAAAATGAATGAACAAACCATTTTTACCTGATTTATGGGTTCTTTATATTTACCTATATCTATTCAGGTCAGTTTGATCGTTAAGTAATAGTGTGCCTAAGTTAAAGTCCCCTTTTAACATATAATGTTCATTTATCCTTTGGTCGAAACTTCTGCCCACCGTCTTTCGACAATTTTTACAAGTTAATTTTGTATACACATGATTAATTATTTCAATTTGTTTTTGATTTATTACTTTTTATGAATTTGCCTAAGGAGTTATTGGTTATATATGCTATATTTAGTTTTTTTAGAAAATTGCTTGTAGTGTTACTAGATTTTCCTTGGTACATAATACATTTGGAGTTTTTAAATTAGTATAAACTGAACAGATAGCATTTTTATAACTTTTTTTTGCTTAAAATATCATATTAGGACTATAACCATTATTTTTGGCAATTGGGAAATCCTGTTTATTTAGTATACAGTCCGTTAAGAAAACGAAATTAGCCAACACCCCCCTTTTTAGTAAATTTCTTTATATGCACAGGTACATAGATGACATTTCAGCTTGTTTCACTGGGACCGAAAGATAATTAAATGTATTTCTAGAATTCATAAATAATTTACATACCAATATAAAATTCACTATAGAAAATGAAATTAATAGTTCTGTTAACTTCCTTGATTAGCCATAAAAGCAGAAAATAATAAGCATATTTTTTTTTCTGTTTTTCATAAACCAACATAATCACTGATACAATAATATATTACACTTCATATCAATCCAATAAATTACTAGTCTTTCATAGTATGACCGATAGATTAATTACATGTCCCTAACTAAACTGGATTTCCAACTTAATCAAAACAAATTGCAATAAATAATGATTACAGTCCAAATATGATAGATAATATTTTAGAGATACAAAAATCTGTTCATGCACCCTATAGTAGTTTAATATTCGCCTTGTTTTCTATGAAAAATACACCGCCATTTTTTAACTTTCGGTCACTTTAGTGGTTAGACTTTGCAAAAATATTCTTCACCATATAAGTGATTTTTTAATTAATATTAAGGTTTATCCTGTCATTTACATAGTAACCTTGTAAAATCACTAAACTTTTCAAATATATAATTCTTTTATTTATTATTTTGCATTATTAGGGGTTAAGTCCTAACACGAACCTGTGGTGGAAGATAGATACAGAGAAGAAAATACAAGAGTTCTAACCACACTACACCACAACTTGTTACGTTCTGGACGCGCGTTTCGCTAACCAAGTTAGCATCATCAGCAGATGATATAAACTTTTATATCATCTGCTGATGATGCTAACTTGGTTAGCAAAACGCGCGTCCAGAACGTATCAAGTTGTGGTGTAGTGTGGTTAGAACTCTTGTATTTTGATTTATTAGGGGTTGTTTTTTTTGTAAAAAGCATTATTGTTGGGGCTCGTTAATAATTTTCATCCTACATTCTATACTTTTTCAGTAGCCTTTCATTCGTTTGGATTTTAGAATATTATTTAGCTACTAAAATTCATATATTATTATGACTATAAGTACATTATATTCTGGCAGACTTTCTAACTACAACTGTTTACTTCACTTTGCATAGAGAAGAAGACGGAGCCATATTGTAATAATAATTACAGTTAAAAGAGAAAGAAAACTAAACAGCATGGTAATATTAGTAGTAAGTAAATATCATTACATACTTTGGGTTCAATAGTCTTTCCAAACTGGTACCAGAGCGTAATAATATCTATTCCAATAATGTAGGAGTTATGACGAAGTTATCCTAAAATCATTCCTAATTTTGGTAACAGCGTGGTGTCTAATCAATACCCAAGCGGTTCCCACCACTAATTTGCTAACGTTTTCTATTTAGTCCCAATCCGTAACAGTGTCTAAAAATGCTGGTTGGGTTTGCTTTGAGTTTTTACTTCTCTCGTAAAAGGGCAGTATCGTAATCGTGGAAAATCATCGTTCCAGATTTTTTCAGATCTTCATCAGGGTCCTAGAAGCCGAAAAACATGTGTTTTCTTAATTCCGTGGGTCTGCCTGTTCGTGCATAGCAAAGTACTTGCCCAATTGACTTGAAGTTTTGATGAAAAATTAAGGGCCATATAGGAATGAAACAAAGATTTTGGTAAAAATGCAATATGGTGACCTAGTGAAATGTCAAAAAAATATAACTAAAGAACTACGTATCCAATATACCTGAAATTGTGTAGAAACATGACGTATTAGATATGTAGGAATGAACTGGTAAACTTTTGGTACTAATCCAAGATGGTGAAATAAAATGGCGGTTTAATAAAATATTTTAACAAATATTTTGAACAAAAGTGAATTTCGATATAGAGATGAACTGATAAAATTAAGTCACTCGTACAGAATTTTACAGATTTTCACGTTGCCTTCACATGTCGAAAAACTTGTTTTCTCAATTCTATTGGTCTGTCTATCAGTTCGCGGCATACCTAAAATCCTACTTACCCGATTCGCTTCAAATTTTAGTCAAAATTTAGGATAGATAAATTAGTTGGGGATGGGCTGGTAACATTTAGATAAAAATCCAATATGGCGAAACAAAATGCCTAGAGTATTTTATTTTAAGAAAAATTATTACTAAAAAACTAATTATCTAATTTACCTCAATTGTTGCACAAAAATCAAGTATTACCTTAGAATTAACCTTAACATTTTGGTACCAATCCAAGATGGCAAAACAAAATGACGGCCTAATAAAATACTTAAAAACCTTTTACTTTAATTTTGGGCAAGAATTAATTGTGATTTAGAAACTGGTAAAAAATGGTACGATTTCAATATGGCGGAATAAAATAAAATAATTTCAAGAAAACTTGGAACGGGCGATCCAGGCAGTAAAAAATAGATCTACACGCTGGGAGATTTCGTGTGCCCAAATCTACAATACAGAAGATTCTGCAAAAAAAAAGCAGGCCGGCCTAATTTGTTTACGGAAGAAGAACGACAATTTGTAAATCATTTAAATTTAGTTGTCTTCATGGAGATTTCTTTTTGATTCACTGGACCTTGTTTGATAAAAGTTACTTATATAAGAAAGGGATAAAAGAGAGGCATTTACGAGATAACACTCCTGGGAGAGATTGGTTCTTAAATTTGTTCAGAAGGCACAAAAAGGAAACACCGAACCGCTTTTTTTCTAATATTTTGAGCAAAAGAGCAGCGTTGTGGGCAAGTACAATTGAAACATTTTTTATTAATGCTAAGGAGGGGAACGAGATATCCTGAGCGAGTTTTGTAAACCCTACTAAGACTGCCATTAGCTTGATGTATGCTAATACTGCACACGGTCAGCTTTTATTTTCTTATGTTGTCTACAAAGGTGAACATCTCTGGGATACTTGCACAGAAGGGTGCCTACCTGGAACCCGCTATAATAGATCACGAAGTGGATGGTTTGATTCGGAGTGTTTTTAAGAGTGGTTTTTTCATGTGGTTGTTCCATTTTTTCTAAAAAAAAGGTCAACAGATGGGTAATGTTTGGTTTTTACATTTTACTTTGAAGTTAATTTTATATTTGTTTCAGATTCTTGTCGATTCTGAAGCAGTGCTTAACAAGTGGCAAGAACTGAATATTACGTTAATTTGCCTCCCGATTAATGTAATTCAAATTCTCCAACCATTCGACGTTTCCTTCTATGCCCCTTTAAAGAAATATTAGAGGGAAATCCTTACAATCTGGAAAAAAAAACGAAGGGCCGCAAAGTGTCTTGTCTCAGCACAGATGTTTTTCCTCTACTGCTAAATAGCCTTCAAAAAAAACTTGGTGATAACAGTAAAGGGTATCAGAATTTAATTTCTGGTTTCAATAAGATGGGACTTTATCGTTTTAATCTGTGTAGGCCCAAACAAAGGTTACCGCCAGAAGAGTCGGCCAGTGAAAATATGTCTTCATTTTTTCTCCGTTCTTGATATTCAAAGAAATGCCAACTGGTGATTTTGAGTCTACCGAATTAAAAAAACGATGTAAAAGATTAGAGAATATAGATTTAGAGTTAAAAGATGTTAATATATTTTCAGTGCGTCAGTGGGTCATAGTCCGTTATGTAATGGTAAACGATTGTTATTTTATAGGCCAGATTACTGAAAAAAATAAAATGAGTTGTGGTATTTCAAAATTATTTTTTTGAAAAAATCGAGTAAGACTGGGAGATTTCTTAAACCTTCAAAAACCGACGAAGATACAGTCTCACAAGATATGATTATTGGAAAACTCAACCCTCCAAAGATTGAAGGAATTGATCGTTGACAATTTTTTAATTTCTGTGACAATCTAGAAACCTTTAATTGTTTCTAATTATTCCTTAATAAGCCATTCTGTTATTCCATTTTCTAAACTTTTGTCTCTTTACATTTCTTTTTTTTATTTGAGAAAATTTGTAATGTGTTAATTTTGTTAATTTTGAATATTAAATATTTTTTTTCTTCTCACATCGGACAAATTTGATAATCCTTGCCTTTTTAGTGTTTTTCCAAATATGGGGCTATTTGGGAAATGGATTTAAAAAATATATTGTCCCCCTATTGATAAAGGGGATTCTTTCAGTACTTAAAAACCTCTAAGGTATTCACAAATCACCCACGGAACTGAATAACGTCTTTTCGTTATCTGCAAAAAACGTTTAAACATTTCCAGAATAGCACCATTTTACGGTATGTTCAAATATTAAGTGTGATATTGGTAGAAACTGGTAAAATGTTGGTACGAATACAATATGGCGCCAAAGAAAAAGTTAAAAAAGCCAGTATAGTTTAAAGTGGATTTGGACTGGCCCTTTCTAATATACTTTACGTGAGTCGAATACTCCAGAGTGCATGGGATAGATATCAGCCGACTTAATTTTTAGATTAATTTATTTGTTAGCGTTTGTTCCTGACAGGTAGGTACGGTAAAATAAATAAAAGTGAGCTATTATGGAAGAATATATTGCTGAATATTTATAACTTTTTACTGATTGCAGCATCACCGTCAAATCGTCCAAAAGTTGTTTGTTTGTGGTCACTGCGCGGTTTATAAGACAGTTTTTTCTCTGCGTGCGTGTCTACTAGTTTGTGTGGACATTCATTTCGACAATTTAAAGAACGGTTATCTAAAATAAGTTTAATAGAGTTTTCCATAAAACTCATAGTCATAACACAGCAGAACTTTTCGATGAACCCGGAAGAAGGATAACGTTAGAGAGAAATTAAAAAACCCGTTCGGAGGAAATGCTCAGTTCTCCTTAAAACTTAAAACTTTTTAATTTAAATGCGCTTTTATCCTGCAGGGTGTTGAGGTATACATACTTGATATTTATGATATCTGATATTTTAACATATTTTTTACACATCTTGTATATTTTCTGCGTATTGCAGACCCTACATATTATAAAAAAAATAAGGCTTAAGGGCTCTCTCGCAAGAAACTTTTTCACCAAACGGCCAATCAAAAGTTATAGTTTAATATGTAAGAAAAATTAAATTAAAAAAATCATATCTCAAAAAATATTAAAAATAAAAAAAAGTTTAAAATTGTTTTTTTACAACCTCACCAATGATTAAGCGCTTTTATTATATTATATATAATATTGGAAAATTTGCAGAGTCTTGTTTAACACGTTGTCTTAGCTTAAGTAAGTTTTACGCTTATAATCGGAAATATGCAGACATAGCTAAAAACTAAAAATATTCGAATTTAAATTTTACCAAAAAATTCGTTTGCTCTGTCCAGCAGATTGAACGCGATCATACATTGTCAAAATTATTACTTGTTTGGTTTTTTTGTGTAACCCTGCTTTGGTTGTTTTGAAAAGGCGTTTAAGGTTTTTTTAAGGTGGTTCTAATACTGTGATAATAAACCTCTGTAAAATTTCATTAACTATTTATAATTATTATAAACAAATAATTATTCAAATAACCTGTTTTTCACTTAAAGGCAATGTTATTAAACCGGCAACACCGACGCGTTTTTTTGAATCGCAGTAGTAAAATTGTAAGTCGAACAAAGCAGTGTTGTGTTGAGTCGGAGTACTATTTTTGATAATTTTTATGCGAGTTCTTGGACATTCTGATCTCTTTTCTCGGGTAAGTTAAAATTTTGTTGTTTTTTCTGTTTTGATTGACGTACGCGATATGAGTTTTTTCCTAATATTTCATTAACTTGTAAGTATGATTAATTACTTTAAGGGTTAATATGACTTGTAATTACTATGTTATCGTTCTTTAGAAAGCAAATTTATATATTTGGACTTTTTTCCCTAAGCTACATATTCATAAATTTCGAGGCAAAACCGATGTATGTAGATGTAAAAGACACAGATATCTCTTTATACATATTTGGCATAAAAAAGTACATTCCTTATAATAAATTATTTTAAAATACTGAGCGGTATTACGTTGTTTTGCATTCAGAACAAAGTTAACAAAAATAATCGAGCTTAGATATACGTTTTTATAATGTACAATAATATATTTAGGTATGTTGTTAAATATGCGCGCTGTTATGATAAATTTTAATGCTGATTGGCAATGATTATTATACAAATATCTTTTAAATATTACTATTACTAAATATAAGGCACTCCGACGATCTGTCACTTGAACGTCACCTCATCAGCTGTTTTTGATGGCCGTACGGGCCATAAAATAAACAAATCGAGTTTTTACAGAGAAGTATATGAAAATTTTGTTATTTATTTTTATTTTTTTATCTCAAAATGCCTTTTTTTGTTGTATTGCAAATTGTAAAAGCAGAGGGATGAGAGACAATATTACTTTTATATTTAAGATCCGAAAATTTTCAATTTTAGATATAAAAAACGATTGAATGAACTTTCGTCGATGCAGCTGAAGTGGATTAGTGCAATAAGGAGAGGATTTAACTACTACTAAATTAAATAAAATCATTTATTCAAAAACTAAGACTAATCTAGCTAATTAACACTTAGTATGATTTTTAATCGAGACTCTGATCAAAGATATCTCTAATCGTTGTTTGAAAAAGTTATATTACATTTTGTACCTTACATATTTCAATGAGGTATTATTTTTTTCTGTTTTACAGACGTACTTAAATAATTAGCAGTATTTGTATTTACTACCTTGAAGCATATTTTGTAAAGAATTTGTATCTTTATGCAACAACATTATACGAATAATACATATTTTTTTTACATTCTATCTTAAACTTACGAATTCATCGTATGTGAATTTTATTGCATACTTTAATAATTTAACTAAATAATGTATGTTTTTTAGATTGATATTATCCTAGGACGAGTGTGGTAGCTGTGGTCTACAGTTTTACAGTCTTACTTCCCTCGTAAAAGGGAAGTATTGTAATCGTGAAGAACTCTCCGAGATTTTTTCAGATCTTCACGTTTCAGGGTTCCTAGATGACGAAAAATATATTTTCTCAATTCCGTTGGTCTGTCTGTCTGTCTGTTGGCGGCGTAGCTAAAAAACTACCGAACCGATTGACTTGAAATTTTGGTCAAAAATTAAGGGTCAAATGGGGATGACCTGGTAACGTTTTGATAAAAATCCATTATGACGAAACAAAACGGCGGCTTAATGAAATGTTAAAAAAAATATTATTACAAAACTACTCATCCAATGTATCTAAAATTTTGCAAAAACATCAAGTATTATGTTGGAATTAACATATTTAAAAATTCAGCCTGAAAAAACTGTTTAATGGATTAATTTCAAATTGTGTGCCGTAACTGATTGTGGTATAGGGACCAACTAGTAAAATAGTGGTACTAATTCAAGATGGCCGAACAAAATGGCGGCCAAATAAAATGTTTGTTATCGTGAAAAATTCCCCTGTCACTTTTCACATCATGTTTTATCAACTCCGTCGGTCCGTCTGTCGGCCCTTCTGTCTGTTTGTCTATCTGTCAGTTCACGGCATAGCTTAAACACTATGTACTCGATTGACTTTAAATTTTGGTGAAAAATTAAGGGTCATATGGGGATGGCCTGGTAAGATTTTGATAAAAATCCAATATGGGGAAACAAGATGGTGGCTTTGTGAGATGTTAAAAAGTTATTATTATAAAACTACCCATCCAATTTATCTCAAATTTTGCAGACATCAAGTTTTATATTGCAATCAACCAGTAAAATTTTGGTACGAATCCAAGAGGGCAGCAGGAAACAAAAAAACAAGAAACTACTTAATGATTTCAAATTGTGTGCCATAACGAATTGTGTTATAGGGCTCCACTAATAAAACTAATTCAGGATGGCGGAACAAAATTGCGGCCAAATAAAAATTTTGTAATCGTGAAAAATTCACCCTCTAGGTTTTCCATATATTCACGTTTTAGCGTTCCTAGATGCCAAAAAACATGTTTTATCAATTCCGTCGGTCTGTTGGTCTGTCTGGTCTGTCTCTCAGTTCGCGACGTAGCTTAAATATTACTTACCCGATTGACTTCAAATTTTGACCAAAAATTAAGGGTCGTATGAGGATGACCTGGCAATATTTTGGTAAAAATCCAATATGGTTGAACAATTTTAAAAAAATTGTTAGAGTGGTGTATTATTTGGGGTTAAGATCCAGTAAAAAAACAGGTCTCTGTTTTAAATTGTCTACGTTTCGGAACTTAATTTGTGCATCCCCAGGATACATATAACCTATATCCTGAAGGAAACCCATATTATCAGTCTTTACTTACTCTGTTGGTCCGCAGATATTTCCTAGATATTAAGTTTCTTAATGGTTTTCGTTAACAAACCTCTTATTGTTATGTTACAGTGGTGTATTATTTGGGGTTAGGGTCCAGTAAAAAAACAAAGTCTGTTTTTAAATAGTCGATGTTTCTCTTTCTTGCTGCATCCTTAACTCTTTCCGGCACAGCGGTATACCGTTTGACCACCAACCAGTGTCAGTTTTTTGTATGCTGGTACAAATGCTATACCACCTGTAACTTTTAGGCGCCATCTGTTGGCAGTCAAAAATAGGGTAGCGCAGATTGCATGTTGCTATTTTCTAATGTTCGTCTAACTAGTATTAGGTGGCGGCACATGTATTGAATTATAAATTCATTTTCAATACATTTTTAAACTGTGATGAGTAAAACGGTTTTAGTGATTTTCAACAGAGAGTTTTGAGAGTTTATAGCACTTTTATTATTGAAACTATATAATAATAATACAATAATATACAGGTAAGTAATATGATTAATCCACCAGGTATGTAATTTTGGATTTAGTTGTTAAAATCGTTGTCAAACTAAGTGTCCTCTATATGTACCACCATGCGCACGGTTTTTTATAATTGTACCACCATGCAACAAAATGCAAACATATTATTCGTTTCTAATACACTAGCAAAAATTTGTTGTTAGTGCAGGGCTTAGAACAAATCGGGTATAAGTGCAATTTTCAATATTTTGAAATATGTGTATAAAGTCAAATAAATTTTAGGAAATGTTTATAAAATGAATGATATTTTCAGCATATTTTATCATCTTTATAATTTCTGAAAATATTTTAAAAATGCCATAAGTTTTATAACAGTTTTCTGAATTTAACTAATTAATTTATTCAAGTAAATATTGAAAATCGTACTAATTTTTTTTCTTATAGGAACCGCTATGAGTGACGAGAGTCTTCCATTCAGGTTAGTAGGTGGACTAACAAAAGAAGAATTACTTAGCGACTTATACATCGACATACCGAGCGACGATGGGTCAGTTTTATCTCCTGAAGAGGACCCTGAAGGTATCCAAGACCAGGATGTACCTGATATTACTATAGAGGAAGAAGACTCGGAATATGAAAATACAGAATCTGAATTGTCGGAGTCTGAAATACCACTCGCTGAAATAGCTCGTCAGATAAAAGACAACAAAGCTGAAAGACAAAAAATAATATGGAACAAGATGTTCTTGGTTGATAAACCTTCTCCGTTTATTAGTGGCGACGAGTTACCTAATTTTATAAAAGTAATGGACCAACCAATACCGGGACAACTTTTTGAACTATTACTTAGTGACGATTTCGTGGATCACATTGTGTTTGAAACTAATTTGTATGCGCAGCAAAATTCTCTAAAGTCAGGAAAATCATATACCCCAACAACCAACATAGAAATAAAAACATTTTGGGAATGAATATTTTTGGGAATAAAAGTTATACCTAGTTACAGAGACTATTGGTCTAGTAAAGCAAATATAAATGATGCATATATTAGTCAGATTATAACGGTAAATCGGTTTAGTTGGTTATTGGGAAACATACATTTAAACAACAATGAATTTATGCCCAAAAAAGGAGATCCCGGATATGATCGGCTTTACAAGGTACAACCTCTTTTGAAAACACTTCAAAATAATTTTCAGAACTGTTTCAACATGTCAGAGTATGGTGCTATAGACGAATCCATAATAAGATTTAAAGGCAGTAGCCTTAAGCAATACATGCCCCAAAAGCCTATCAAAAGGGGGTACAAAGTAATCTATACAGGTAAAAAAACCGATAATACCGAAAAAGGATTAGGACATCGTGTTGTTATGGATCTCACTCAAGGACTCGAAAATAAGAACCATAAAATAAATTTTGATAATTACTTTAGTTCTGTAACCCTTATGGACGAACTTAAGAAAAAAGGTATTTATAGTTGTGCCACCATTAACAAAAATAGGAAAGATCAACCAGTTTTTGAAAATGACAGGAAAAAGATGAAAAGAGGTGATGATTATTTTGTGAGCAACACAGGAATAAGCGCTGTAAAATGGAAAGATAATAGGGAAGTTTACTTAGTATCAAATTATCATGATCCTTTTGAAACTACCACAGTGAAAAGAAGACAGAAGCATGGTTCTAGAGCAGAAATTCCATGCCCGGTTTTACTAACCTCATATAACAGATACATGAATGCGGTCGATAAGTTTGACCAGAAAAAATCAGTTTATGAAATAGACAGAAAATCTCGTAAATGGTGGCATAGGATATTTTTCTATTTCGTGGACGCATGTGTTGTAAACACTTATATAATTTACACGAAAAAAAATATACCTAGTATGACACTGAAAGATTTTCGACGGCAAGTATCTGAACATCTCGTTTTACTATGTAAATCTGAAAAAAAGGAAACGGACTTCTGGTACTTCCTCTCCAGTAAAACTAGAAAACAGAAAACCCGTAGTCGCTGACGATATTCGAAAATACCATGCGGCCCTTTTACCCATTTTCACTTCACGAAGAAGATGTGGGAATTGTAGTACCAAGGCCAATCAAGCTAGAACAGAATGGATGTTCTCTGTTTGCAATTTAGCTTTATGTATGTCAAAAATAAGAAACTGTTTCGCGGAATATCACCAGTAGAAATTTAATTAAAAAAATAAATTTCAATTTGTTTAGTTAATTGGCATGGTGGTACATATGTTGTACCACCATTTTTTTGTTTCATGCTTTGTAAAAAATATTGTTATTTCATAGAAACATCTTTTTTTACTAAAAGCTAAATGTTTTTAACAAAAAAAAATTAAAAATAAAAATAAAAAAAATTCGTGCAACATGGGGTTTTTTATTTACAAATATCCTGTGCCGCAAAGAGTTAAGACACATATATAGTTTCTAGTTTCTATATTCTGCATGAAACCCATATTATCAGTCTTTACCTACTACGTTAGTCCGCAGATATTTTCCAGATATTAAGTTTCTAAATGGTTTTTGTAAACGAACCTCTTGTTTGTATGTTAGAGTGGTTCATTATTTGGGGTAAGGATCCTGTAAAAAACAAGTCTTTTTTTAAATTGTCGACGTTTCGCCCCTTTATTGTTGCATTCTCAGGACACATATATAGATTTTATATCCTGCATGAAACTCATTTTGGTTCGCAGACATTTCCTACATATTAAGTTTCTAAATGGCTTTCGCTAACGATTTTCTTGCTGTTAGAGTGGTGTATTATTTGGGGTTAGAAAATATCTGCAGGCCAACGGAAAAACTGATAATATGGGTTTCATGTAGGATATAAAATCTGTATCCTGAGGATGCAACAATAAATTTGCGAAACGTCGACATATTAAAAAAGGGCTTTTGTTTTTTACTGAATCTTAACCCCAAATAATACACCACTTTACCATAACAACAAGAGGATATTTAACGAAAACCAGTTAGAAACTTAATATCTAGGAAGTATCTGCGGACAAGCGAAGTCGGTAAAGACTGATAATATGGGTTTTAATTTAAGATGGCGAAACAAATGAAATTTTTAAAAATCAATGTAAAAAAATCTTATTCAATTGATTTTGCAGAAAAATTAGATGTGAAAATGGCATAAACCGGTGCGAATTCAATATGACGTAGCAAAATGGCGGTATCCAATATGATGGAACAAATAAAAATGAAAAGACAGTATATGTAACACCTAATATACGGTGACTATGTACTGAACTAAATTGGGACACACTTTACTATGCCTGACAAATGGAAAAAAATTATAACGAGGGAAGTTCGGGGTAAAGAAATTTACCGATTTTTTTACTGTATAAATGAAGCTAAACGATAACCATATACTTACATGGTTATTGCTTACTTAAAACTAAGATTTACCAAAAGTGGAATGAAGAAAAATCTTGTTATGCATTCAGGGCAGAAGTTCTTAAATTTATTAAATTATGAAGGGTGATGGAAATTCGAGACTCAGGATTACAAGTAGAATAAAGGCATGGACTTTCTTTTCAAAATTTGAGTTTCTCGATAACTTCTAAAAAAATAAGACTGGTTCAAAATGTAACTATTTCTTTTTAGAGGCTCAGCGGTATAATCCTGTCTTAGAGTGAAACTATATAATTAATTTTTTTCCTAGACATAAATAAGTTTAAGTCTAGAAGGGTGAAGGTTTCATCACGCTGAAAAAAATTGAGTTCATTTACATTCGTCATCAGGTTTATTATAAAGACCACTTTTTATTCTTATTATATTCACTCTGAAAATGTTATATATTTTTTAATTCTGACATGCATGGCAATTTATTTAAATAGAAACGTGCTTGTCTTATTAATATATATATTTTATTTATAAAAAAAATATATGTACTTGGAGCTGTACAAAATATTAAACACACAGATTGAACTATGTTTAACTTGAATATAGATAATTTATATTGAACAACTAGGTAAGTAACAACGTCCATATCTGCCACTGAGGAAATTCTTTTGGATAAACACTACAAAATGATGTAATTTTTAATTATAAAAATATTTTCTTTGCACCGCTCGGCGACTTCGACGATCTCACATCGAAGCTTCAAAAAGTATTCATTTGTCAAAAGTAAGTTTAAAGCAAACACATAATCATAAAATTGGACCGATACAAAAAAATGCACTAAATATGTATAAAAAGCCTTGAAATTTGTTTTTAAAGTATTACGGACTCATACGGAAGAAAACAATGGTTGTCCTACGGCAGCGATCTTGACAGCAGTCAGCTGTTTTGTTGGACCGCCTTATCATTCTCATGGCCAATGCCACATGAAATATCAGCGGAAGTCTGTCCTTATAACTTTACAGCGTTGCCATTTGTGGGATCCGACAAAGAGAATAAATATTTTTTCTTTGCACCCTTATTTGTGGTAAAGGTTTATTTACTTTAATCATTGCATATTTTAGAATTCAAAACATAAACAAATACATTTGGTTCTGTTTTTTGAATTTTGACGAAAAACATATTTTATGTCGGTACAATATTTTTTTGAGGTTGTTTTGAAATTCCGCAATTATATATATAATCATTTTCAGTCTGGGTTATTAATAATATACATAATCGGCCCACGGATTCCTTTCAAAACTTGGTCGATTCGTGCAAATTTGAAGCAACCTAAACAAATACATTTGGTTCTATACACACAGAAAGATTTACATTAAATATTGAAATATTCAAGTTTATAAATACATATTTTAATATTATTTAATAGGGGATGTGAATTTTGAATTTTGACTTTAATTTTGTTGAAAAAATGACAGTATATTTTATGTCAATCCATTTTTAGGTAATAGAATTCAATAGTAAATTTTATATATTATTCAAGGTAAAAATAATTTTTTGAGGTTGTTTTGAAATATCATACGCAAATAGATACCTATATATAATCATTTTCAGCTTTGTCCTGCATACAACTTTTAAAATTCTGCCATTCCATTAATCTGATAATGTTATTAATATCCTCCATAGCTTGTCTTTCTATAAAAAGAAACATCTCATCTCGGGAAGTTGTCTTTCTTTTTCTCCCACATTTCCCCTGCCGTTGAACTTCAACTGATCCAGTTTCCTTTTTTTGTTTAATTAACTTATTTACAGCTCCCAAGCTTACGGAACACTCACGAGCAATGTCCCTTTGCGTCATGGATGTGTGCTGACTAAGTGTAATTATCCTTTCTCTTTTCCTTGGCGTGATGTCCATGATGCCGCAAACACGAAAACACTAACTAAAACGTGATATTTCTCCCAAACCACAAAACAAGTGTAACTTAGTTACAATAACCTCCAAAACGAATGACATTAGCAATAACATAATGCAGAATGACAAGCTATGGGATATGTCAACAAACACCTGTCAGAATTGTCACCGCAATGTTGCCAAGTTGAAATAATAAAGAAATTCCCAGTGTTCACATTAATTCGCACAATACTGTAGTTCGAAATATCGGGTCACAGATTGTAGGTGTAATGTAATCGAGTAAACTGACTGGATGCCCTATTACCTTTAATTTTATATATAATACCGAAAATCGTTTTTGCGAGAAAAATACCTTATTAATTTCTCTTGAAACCTATGTTCAGAAAAAAAATGTTTTTTAAGATAGCTGTGAATAGGGGTGGGAAGCCAGCAGTTTCGGTGATTGACAACCTTGGACACTATAAATTTTAATAAAGGTACATTTGTCAACATACCGATAATATAAAACCAGGTTCTGAACTAAATATTCAATTATTTTTTAGTAAAAACTGCCAACATAAATAGGCTATATTTTTACTTTCAAGGGAATGGTTAAGTGGAAAATTGTAGCTCGGAAATATGACCCTATATTTTAAATTTACTTTCCGAATAAATAAAATGGTCAGTGTTGTTCGTCTTCGTTTTCGTCTACGTAGTATGTCCAATGCACTTTCGTATTTAAATACACGAACTTTTACGCTTTGAATAATCGCATTTTGGGCTTCCATTGCCTTTCCTTCCTTTTATATTTTGATAACTACGTTTCAGGTGGTAACAAATATTCTCGGTCCTGTTTAGGTGAACGCTATAAAAGTTCAGTCCTAACACTGAAACCTGTGGTGGACGATAGATCAAAATACAAGAGTTCTAACCACACTACACCATAACTTGTTACGTTCTGGACGCGCGTATCGCTAACCAAGTTAGAATCATCAACAGATGATATAAACTAAAGTAACTTATCCTAACCGAGACTACTTATAGGTAAATGTGGTCACACTTGGTTGCGCCCGACTGCACCGTTGTCAAATAAACAATAGAGGGGACTATAGGGAATAGGCCCTCTGTCTTTATTTAGGGCTTTCTTACCACATTTAACTATTTCTATACTCTCAAATGCATCCAATAATCTATTATTAGATACATTTTTAATCAACTTAAGATTATTTATTCCTATTTGGTAATTGTTTTCTAAAGCATGTTGGGCAACGCTTGACTTTTCTGTTTTTCCGTATCTTAAATGTGCCATATGTTCTTTAAAACGAATGTTTATGGAGCGTTTAGTTTGCTCAACATATTTTAGATCGCAGTCATTACAGCTAATTTCATAGATGCCACTCCTCTCCTACAAGTCGCCTTTGTGTTTAGGGTTTCCAAGGAGATTTTTCAAACTGTTCTCCGTTTTGTAGGCTACTCTAAGACCTACGTTTTTAAATACTTTTTCTAGACCTCTCGTATATCTGGAATCATATGGGATTACTATGAACTTATTGGGAGCCTCAGGCGCTTGAAGAGTAGTGGCACCTTTTAACATTTTCTTATGCTTATGTCTATTTACTAATTTATGTACAAAATACTATTCATACTATACTTATTCATATTTTTCTGGGTGAGTTAGAGGTCGGGGAAGATTTGGAAGTTTTTTTTCTAAGTGAAACAAATGGCTGTTTGTCTCTTCAATCCTAAAAGAACTGCGCCGTTTGGCCAACGTCTATTGTTACTTCTTGTTTTCACAAACTATAGGTACAGGGTATCCAATTTTGGGTACTTTTGCGGGTTATCTCCGTTATATTTATAAATAGAAAGTTGCGGTTTTCGCGACAGTATGCTACTTTTTCGTAAAACTAAAGATGTCGTTAACAAAATTATCATAGCCCTTTTAGTTTTTAAGATACAGGGCTAAATTGAAAATTTAGCATTTTCAGGCACCCCTAGTATCTCAACTATCAGATAACTTACCGAAAATGTGAAAATTGTTTCTTTTATAACTTTTCCCGTAGAACTGAATTCCTCCTTCGGAATTAGTATACAGGGGTCAGGTCAAAAAGTTATCGGACCCTACTTTATTTTTTTAAACATTTATTTTTTGGAACATATTATATATTTATAGACTATAAAATTTGTCTTTTTTTTACGTTTTCAAAAATATATAATAGGATGCGCTTTTTCTCAGAAACACGCAAATAAATGATCATGGGGCCATGAGTAACAATAATAAACAATTGAAAGTTACATATTGCTAAAGAAGAATTGGATACCTTGCATATAGGTAACTTCTTATATAAAAATACCTATAGAGTTTTTTAATAACAGTAAGTTTGTAACAACAGTTTTATAGCAAAAGTAACAATATCGCACTTGAAAAAAAAGCACTGACAAAACAGAGCCCGGCGCTCGGCTTCGCCAGAATGCAAAGGTTGCGCTGTATTAAATTTGTATGGAAGATACTTATATTTCTTCAAGAAACTCCGACCGACCTGTTTTTGGCACATCAATTTCTTTCTCAGTTTTTATGCATGAGGACGAAGGTGTTGCTTCTATATATCTTAAAACATCTGTCTCTTTTCTTTCCCTGTTCTCTTTGTTGTATGTTTTAGGGCGTGGGTGAACAAATGATCCGTGCTCAACTAAATTTGCTTTTAAACGAGCAAATATCATCTTAAAAAACGGTTGCCTTCTTTCTGGATATCTAACAAGCTTATAAATTATAAAATTTATAATTATAATACAGATTTATTTATTTTTTTACTCTGTAAAAACATATCAGCATATTAAGTAAATAAAAATACGAAAAGAACATTTATAAACCGCTTTATAAATCAAAAGTTGATACAAAAACCGAGAGAAATATTTGACATTTATTTTTGTTTGTTGTCAAAAACAATAGCCATAGCCTGCTTTTAAATTATGCATTTAATTTCAGAAAATTGTCATTTATTTGCGTGCTTTTGAGAAAAAGTGCATACTATTATATATTTTTGTAGAGGTAAAAAAAGACAAATTTTTCAGTCTATAAATATACAGGGTGTTCCATTTAAAAAAAAGTATGGTCCGATAACTATTTGACCTGACCCTGTATACTAATTCCGAAGGCGGAATTGAGTTCTACGGGAAAAGTTATATAAGAAACAGTTTCCACACTTTCGATAAGTTATCTGAGTTGAGATACGAGGCGTGCCTGAATATGCAACATTTTCAATTTAGCCCTGTATCTTAAAAACTAAAAGGGCTATGAACATTTTGTTAACGGCGTCTTTAGTTTTACGAAAAAGTACCTCAACTCAACTTTCTATCTATAAAAATAACCGTGATACCCCCCAAAAGTACTCAAAATGGGACACCTTGTACTGTGTAAGTAAGTAGCTGTAGTGTGGCCAGCGCTCAGGGACGACCCGAAGAGAAAAAAATTGGGAGATATTAGGAAGTAAGAAAAATCCAACTGAGGTCATCGACAACCAAAAAAGTCATTTGCCAACTCAACCAAAATATATTGATATTTTGTTTTTTCCAACTTACGGAAGCTAATTTCCCACCTGAACAAGTTTGAGGGGGGTGGCTTCCCTCAGACTTGCGTCCCTGTCCGCGCTCTTAGGTTGAACTTTTATAAAGCTTATCTGACGTTCGTCCTAACAGCTTTATTATTAAGAAGGCTAAACAAACATACTTTTATCAGTGGAGTAATGCCGAAAAGGCTAAAGTTAGTTTCATAATCTCGGCTTGTTTACCAATTATGTTTTAGTTACAGCTATCTCAGTCCTGTTCTACTTTAGTTGAGATGTTGTAAACACCTTAAAAAACTTAATGGGATCCTCCTTCATACCAAACATTTTAATTTAGTCGTTCCCAGTGTGCCCACTTTTATAAAGTTTCTGGATAAGTCGACAAAACTTTTACAAAACAAGAAACTTCCTGAGACGCAATAAACGTTACATATTATCGTTTATTTGCTTGCTCTGAGGGAAAAGGAAAAATAACTTTTTATGTAATCTTGTTTTAACCTTACCTGCCTTTAAAAAGACTTCTAAGAATCGCAAATGGGGATTTTGATTCGTTAACTGAATCAGAATGCTTTAACGTGCAATAAAATTACATAATTATTATGAAAGGAGTAATGCTATAATCAATTTATTTTCATCAAATAAAAAAGGAATACAATTTATATTTAGAGGGCAAAATTACTAATATGAAATTGTTAAACAGCTTTGGAAATTCGCGGTTTACAGTTTTTTACTAATCTTGTAGTCCCAGTCCTGCATCGTACTGAAATAAAAAAAAAGTCAGAACATTTTGTGTGACCTAACTTTTGCTTTACTAACACATATATTCTGCCTTTTGAAATATTTTTATCTGGCGCCATTTTGTTCCATCATATTGGATTCGAACCAATTTACTAGTTTCTTCTTCCGTACTTGATTTTTGGGCATAATTAGAAATAAATTGAATAAGTCGTTTTTTATACCGATTTTTTTAAATTTCATTAGATTGCCATTTTATTACGTCATTTTGAATACTTATAACAATTTATCTCTATATATCACTTAATTCTTGCACAAAATTTGACATCAAAAATGTTACCAGTTCTTTCCTATATAGCACTTGATTTTTGTGCAAAATTTGAGGTAAATTGGAAAATCAGTTGTTTAATAATAATAACAATTCACATTTTGTTCTACCATACTGCGTTTTTACCAAAATGTAGCTAATTCATCCCCATATTATAATTACTTATGAATGTTCGATCGAAAGTTGAGATGAATATAATGGTAAACTTACCAGTTTATTTCTACGTAATACTTGATTTTTATGCAAAATTTGAGGTCCTAAATTGGATAAGTACTTTTTTTGTAATATTTTTTTAACATTTCACTATTGGATTTATACTAAAATATTACCAGGTCATTCCCATGTGACTAAACCATATTTTGACCAAAATTTGAAGTCAATCGGATAAGCAGTTTTTGTAGTTATGCTTCGAATAGACAGCAGTGTTTTTCGGGGTCCAAGGTTTCGAAAACCTACGAGGATCTGGAAAGGATCTGCGAGATTCCTAGGCTTTTGTTGTTGGGGGAGGGGGGGAAAAAGGGAAGTGACAATGAACAAAAAGTCAGCGCTGACAGCGAAAAAAAGGTTATACCTTTTGTATTACAGTAATTTCGGTATAAATTCAAATGATTCATATTTTCCCAAATTAGGGATGTAAAATGCTAAACTTAACAACCCCTATTTCTCTCATACTTGCGGCTCTAAAAAGGATGACTAAAGTAACTACGGTACAACCGTAACAGTATAGCTGACTTTAAGTCAATGATTGTAATTAGATCTCAAGCCATCGTTATCTTATTAAACATTTAAAAAGCTAAGAGTCTAGAATTCCGAACAAAGAATTTTTCTTAAAAGGGAGAACTGCACGCAAAAAGTGAAAAACTAGCGACAAGGTCTAGTGAACTTCAAAGTAAGATTAAAAGGTACCTACGTATTAGAAAAAACTTCCTACACGTCCGACCTCAAAAAAATGTGTTATGTAGAGGCAATTTAAATTACATTTCGTTTAAAAATGGGTTCAAAAGGGTTCACGCGCTGCACAAATACAAAGAGATGAGTACGATTTACCATTTCAAAAACAAATTATATGCGACGGCATTTGAGTCAAAAAGTGGTGAAAAAATGGTCGAAAATGGACAAATCTACTTCTATTTTATAATTCTAGATTAGATTTTTTTCATAAAAAAACGCATTTAGTGCCCAACTATACATATTTCCCTATTGAAATCACATTGAAGCTAATATATATCTCTTATAATTTTAACATAATATTGCAGCGGCGGAAGGCTTGCAAATGATCCATAATACTGCGTGCAGTTCCCCCTTAATAACTTTCTGAATAAATGTATGTTAATAATTATGTTTTGCTTAGGTGACTTTTAAATGTGTATAAAAGAAGTTTAGTGGCTGAATGAGGAATATCTTTTTTTCTAACTATGTGGTCTTTAAATCACCCCGGATGTTAAACTGACAATTAAATAAAATATAGCATTGCATGTCAGGATAATATAATGGATAAAAATAAGCAAGAATATAGAAAGTGTTCCCAGAGTTGAGGTACTCAAAATCTATTTAAAAAATGATAAAAGTACTTAAGTAGTATTGCTAGGTACTTGTTATATATGTTATATCTTTTTGTTAGCTTTTTTGTGAGATCTCTATTGAACTTTATATCATGGAGAAAGACATAAATTTAAGGAACAAGTCACTTTATTCTCTGGAGGTATAGTTAAATATTTACAAATAGCATAGAAACTAATTTACTTTATACATTTTTAAGAAGAAAACTATTTTTAGGTTTTACTCCACAAATTATAGAAAATTAAAAATACTAAAAATAATTATATAAATTTACCTCAAAATTTTGATATGTAGTCTTTAGTTCTGGGTCCACTGTGACTGTACCCGGCACTGAAAAATATCTACTTTTTTGGACGTTTTGAGGGAAAATCTACCGTCTTCAGCAGATTAAAAAATAAAAAACTAGACTAGATAACAAAGTAGACATTCTCCCGAAACGGCCAAAAAAGTAAATTTTGTCAATGTGGTTCGTCGAGTACCTTCACATTGGACACAGAACTAAAGGCTACAGATTAAAATGTTATGGTAAATTGATATAATTATTTTTAGTATTAAAATCAAAAGAATTCTAAAACGTCGCTCTTCCGGGAGTGGTCGTGTGGTCATTATGCGTGTCTGTTAATAATGGCTAGCAGTGGAGACATCAGGGGGCTATTGGTCTGCAGCCCCCCAAGACCAAACATACACTTATATATACACAAACACACACATATCGTACACGTTAGCGTATTTAGAGCTTTTTTATATCAACAAAAATCCTAATGAGAGGTTATTGGACAGAAGGGGCAGGATGGCCACTAAGGCCGTTAGAGTTGACACTATTAAGTGGGCAATAAGTTTTTTTTGCCCATTTATAAGAGTGCGATAGCAGACGAAATTTTCCCGGCTCTTCTCCAGAACGGTCAGGAGCCACTGATCTCACATATTTTGCGCCTCTTTGGGGCTTGCCTGGCTTTGGGATATATTCTCGAAGGACGGAGCAGGGTTCGGGTAGCGTTTATTCTTAAACCGGATCGTAATTGCTACGAAATGGCTAAGGACTTCAGGTCCATCAGTCTATCCTCTTTTCTCTTGAAAACCATGCAGAAGTTAGTGGATGCTTATATAAGAAATGGCACACTGGACAGAAATTCTGTGCATCAATTCCAGCACGCTTACAGGACGGTCATGTCAACGCATACTAGTCAGTAGACTGGAGGTGGGAGTGTAGTCCAACGAGGTGGCTCTGGGTATGTTTACCTACAAGAGGAAGGTGGACTTTGAGAGGTCTACCCTCTTTGGGAAAAAGTTGAGACTTAATAGACCCCCGACTGAACCCATAAAAATCACACCGACCCGAGCTATGGAGGCCATTCTGGGACTAAATTCACTACTTGTTGTTTGCAGAATAAGAGGCTCGGAAGGTTTCTGTTGGTTCAAACGACTGGGGCCGTTGGATACATAAAACTGGAATGTTGGACATACGCGAGTCTAGACTGAACTGATCAGATCTGACCTTCTTCTAGCTAGGAGAGATGCCATTATTCTGATTTCAATAGCCTCTCAGAGGTTTCGTGTAATTGTTTTTGACAGAGAATAATGGAAAGATCCCTCCCCGTCTTTCCGCAAGCCGTCCGTCAAAGGGCCTTGACTGGTTTACAGGCGGCTCTCTAATGGGTGGGGGATCTGGGGCCGGAATCTATGGAAAGAGGTCTAAGGCAAGAATTAGCCTTGCTCTTAAACGGTTTATGACTGTATATCTTTTCCAGAGGGTATCACGACAAGCATATCTATATATGTTGTGACAGTCAAGGGGCGATTAAGGCTCTGTCTTCGAGCAGGGCCAATTTGCTACTTACACTTGAAGGCAGGACAGCTCAAGAGAGACTGTGTGGGTGCAGTAGGGTTAGCCTAATTTAGGTGCCTGGCCATCAAGGGGTAATGAGGGGGCGTATCAGCTGGCTCGAGAAGGTAGCAACACTACTTTCATTGGGCTGAAACTAGCTCTTGGAATTGCTCCTTTAACTGTCAAAACCAGGATTAAAAATCTAATCATTCCGTGTTCAATTGCACGAGCTAGCAGGACTAAAGTCTTCATGTCAGGCCCTTTTAGCCGTTCTGAGACTAATAGACTAAACAAAGGCCACCTTACAACCATTACCGGGGTCATAACTGGACATTGGCTAGTGATATATTACCTGCATAAGATTGGATTCGGCAACGATCCATACTGCAGGTTTTGTGGTAAGGTAGACGAAACTACAGAGCATCTGGTCTGTTGATGTGACTCTTTAGTCAACGCCAGACTGCTTTGCTTGGGTGAAATCTATCTGAAACCCGAGCTTGTGAGACGTGATCGACCTAAAAGTGTTCTTTCGTTTCTAAAAAGGAGGGGGCTGCTGGCCTGAGACGTCTTCTTGGGGGATAACACAATGAGTTAAGTGCTGCCCTTGGGGCTTCTCATCTATGTCTAAGACTATATATTAGGTTCATTCAGTAGCCTTAACCTTCGTCTGTCCAACCCCCTCCTCAAGCTAAAAACCTGTTTTTGCCACTGATGGCTAGACCCTAGTCCCTCGGCGTCGTGCTTCACCCAGACCTATGACATTCTCGGTAAGTTATCGTATTATACATTGGCAACTCGTAAATATTCGCAGTAATCCCGGCTAATCGCAGTATATTTGCGCCACTGGTAATTTAGTATAGTTTTAAATGTATAGTAATGTATGTAAATATTGATAAATTTTATTAGAAGGTTTAAGGTTTTCTAACTCTAACCTGATACTAAAGTCTCTTCCCTTTATAATCGCAGCCAGATTTGGCAGGGTGTGGAAACTGGAAACTTATTTTATTCTATCAGAAAAGATAGTTTTATACGAATTATTACAAAAAGCTGATTTTTTTCCAATAATCCCCTCAAAAAATGTGTGTAAACAAATGAAGAGTAAAAAATAAAATCTATGATTGCAATTTAACAATGTGAGACCGGATTAACAAAAAGATCTTTATGTATGGAGGGTTGGAAATTATGGTATATTTAATCAACAACATAATAATATTTTGTAGTATTCGATGTATCCAGATTATAACGTATTATTATGTACATTGATGATCCAACAAAATTAATCGATATAGTAATGAATAATTTTGATGCTGGTTCTCGGTTGTGTTCGAATATACGTTATAAGCGATTTTGAACATATAGATACACAAACTTTTTGAAATAATGTCTTATTTAGTTTTCTTTTGCAGAAAATATTGTTAATTATTTGTTTAAATATATACAAATATCTGTTATTATTTGTGTGTAAATCATACTTGACATGACTTTTGTGGGGGAAATTGTTTTAGCTATATTGTTTAAATTTATAGCAATATTTCTATGAATATGCCTGAAGACCGCTAACCATAGTATATTTTTAATTTAAAACGAACAAATGTGTGTAAAGCATGCTTGATTTTTGACCTGTCTGGAAGGGAAGGGGGTAATTACATCCCGTAAAACTGCTCTTGCTTGGATATCACTTTTGTGTCCACAACAAGTAAATTATAGTTAGAGTGAAGGATATTAATCTGGGAGATCAAGATTTAAAGAGTGAAAACTATTTTTACCCTTTAAGGTTAAATAAATAAATGCATGCGGATACGAATTTGAAGCCGTGCACTTTAACTTAATATTTTCGCGGTGGAAAATATTCATAATAAAACACTCGAAAAGACCGTAGCCGCCAGATTGTCGATGATTTTTCCCATTTATTATGCTCTTAGTCTCGATTAACTCTCCACTTAAGAGATTTGGGTAACTTTCCGTTCGTTTATAGACTGGGCTTCTAAATCCTGGAATGCCAGCGGAATTTAACTGAGACTTTGATTAATGCACATTTAAATGCAACGGGAATAATTTTAAAACTGTTGTCGCATAGGCATTAGGCAGTTTATAGATAAAACGGCTGCAAATACTAATGTAATGCAAGACACAGTCAGATAACGATTTTAAGGCGCCCTAGGCTTGAAAAGATTTGGCGCCTGGGTTATTTTGGCTTTTATAAAATTAATTAACCTTCCTACGAGAAACATAATTATGTAGTTTATTAAATATATGCATCTGGGTTTGGACATACAATTTATACAGACACAAAACCTCTTCAAAAGTACCTCTAGGCCCTTGATCTCAGTTCTTTGAAAATGTGTTACGGAATTGCACATCCACTTGACTTTATAATAATAAAACTATACAACATCAATGATTTAATTTTTTATACTTTAATTATTCTAAAATACTACAATACGACTTTAAACATCAATATTTGTTCATTGTTCCAATCTCTTTAAGTGGAGATCCCTGAAGTTGCTTGATGTATTGAAGGCGAAATGTTGATTTTAACAAAAGAAACATAGTTAATTAATATTTGTGTAATTAAAAAGAGAAAGAAAATGTCCTTAATATTTAAGACATACATCGCATATAATAATAAAGACTTTTATTAGTAATAATATAGAATTTTACAATAAGAGTTTTTAAAAGAATACATATCAAGATATAGGTATGTTATAAGAGGAGTGAGTTTGGCGAAGTCTAGCTCATAGTAGCTACTCTCACTCAACCACAACGTCATCGAGGTTAAACCTAAATTGATTTCTGTTATTTTGTTATTAGGCTTATAAGTAATCAAGTTACTTATGTAATTAAATTTGTGGTATAATAAAATTTATATAAATTAAGACGAGAATGCAAAAAGATACATTTCAAAATGTATTCCTATATGCAAAAATGGATATAATATTTTTAATATTTAAAAAATGTAAATTTACAAAATATGTCTAAATATACAAGTTAATATTAACATATCTACAGAAGTAAGACCTTGATACCTTGAACCCCTCGCGACACCGACAGCAGCAACAGCATTCATTGCTATCATTGCTTGTTTAATAAATAAAAACGAAATTTAAATTTGATATTAAAAACCTTAAATTCTTCAGGGATAGAGTTGTATAGTTTTATGGCATTATAAGAAAAGCATCTTTGAAATATTGCCGATCTATGTTGTGGAATTGTAAACATATAATTCCTAATTTTGCATTACCAAAGTATGTGTAGTAAACACCCCTACATAACATCTAAAATAAACAGTTTTATGAATTCCAACAAATTTTTAAGTTTTTTAATTGCTACAAGCTAATGCAACATCCTCTCAGTAACTGCTTATTAATAAGAGCTCACAAACAAAATTGTCTATATATTTAAAACACAAAGAGATTTTTTCTCCGGTTTCCCAAGCAGCTTCCAATGAACCAATTTGAATACTGGATTGAAATTATCAGGAATTTCGTCGGTTTAATTTTTGTTTCTATTTAATTCATGTTGAAATTTTAGTTTTATCGTGCTGGGTTATTTAGAATAGGATTATTATTATAAGCTGATTTTGTATCTATCTATTTAAAGATTTAAAAGTTGAAACATATTCTAATATATTAGGACCAAAACTGTTTGCAAAGCTCGCAACGTATAACTCGTAAATATCACTACCGTCAAGTCTTGGGGGCTATTTTTTATATTACAGTTTGTATATATAACTTTAAAATTATACAGGCTTGCCGTCGAATTTGGATGGGAACTCATTCGTTTTCTATAAAATTGTTTTGGTTTGAGCTAGAGCCAACTGCTCAAAATATTGGCAGGTGCGTCGGCAGGCAAAACCTTTTTATTAATATAAAACCTAAAACTATGTCTAGAACATAAGTACTAGTAATAAGTAGTTTTAAGAAATTATATTAAAGTATAAAGAAATCCATTTTTTTTACCCTGCTTCCGACCACTATATGCTGAAAGAGTCCACCACCAACTTACATACAATAATCAAAATGTTCTCGAATATTCGAATAATTTCTGGCGTAGTTTACTGCCACTTATAAGTCTTCTAAAGAATTGTTGTTTTCAAATAACTTCGCAGGAAAAAGTTCAAAGGAGTCAAATCAGGTCGACGACGTTGAGGCCATTCAATATGATCTCCTTTCCCAATTTATCTTTCGAGAAAAGATGAATTGAAGAACTGCCTTACGCGATGTGGGGAGGAGCATGACCTAGTTGAAAGATGTTGACTCTTCGATAACAATCCGTAAAGCTGTATCAATTGCGTTTTAAAAAAAATCGAGGTATCTTTCTCCTTTCAAGTTGCCAGGTAGAAAAAGCGACCCAAATAGTCCCTCCCCGACTTTGAGAGTTGGGTACGTATCTGAAAAACAGCCTTGGGTTAGAATCTGATCTCGCAACCGACAGCTGTGACGATTTCTGTACCATTTAAGAAATAGAGACATTTGTCCTGAGTACGCTAGTAAAGCTTCTGTTGCATTTCTGATTATCTATTCCCTGTATATATTGTTATTTATTCCCTGTATATATTGAACAGCTCACATCCTTGTATGATGTTCGGATAATGCTATTGTATGCTGTATTTGCCATATATTGTTCATCTGACCGTGTCATAGGTTTTTGTGTAATCCAGGAACCAGAAGATTTCTTAGTGGGAACATATTATTAGTAGCACTTCTCGGTTATCGCAGAAAACCTGGTTGTTTTGGTGAAATTGAAGAAACAAGGTATGTCTCATAACTGCCTTGTAGAATGTATGGCAGCACTTTACTAGAGTGTAATATTAGTGTAATCCTTCTGTAGTTTTTACACTGATCTCCTATTATTTATTATGTATTCGGATGTATATTGATTCTGTTTATTCAGTTGGCCAAATTTCAGATTTTGTTACAAATGTGATGTAATGCTGAACATCCCTTGTGATCATTAGCATTTCAGCAACAATCAATCAACATTCCCTATCGGTGTTCGATGTTTGAATATCTCTAAATTTTCTAACTTATATTACTAGTCATAATTACAATGTCTGGTGAGCGATTTAACTTTTTTAAAGAGGTCTCTTGGATTTTTTTGAGCATGTTGCTGAATTTCTGCTTCACTTTTCTTGTAGCTAGGTTAACTTGTTTAGTTTTTTAGATTTTACGTCTATATTGTTTGTCAAATTGTGTTAGCCCTGTTATACAGATTGGCGATCTTTTATGAGAGTAGAAGTAGTACTAGAATTGATTTTTTTTAGAGGGGTGTTATTTGTAGGCATTTTTCATCTTATTCCATATAGCGAAATCGATTTCTGTCATATTTAGTTTACTAAACTACTTAAATTACGACTTACTTTTGATAAAATTCAAAAAAGTTACAGCACTTTACTAGGTTGTAACTGCCATTCGTTAAGTACTTCATTAACGCATTTCTATGTCTTCTCTGAAAATCTTGAGTTATAATGAACCAGTGTTGTCGACATCAATATAAGAACTATATTTTAAATTGCTAAAATCCAATTTTTATGTTTAAGTATTTGTGAAATTAGAATTCTTGCCTTTACCACTGACTTACGAAACCACTTCAAATTATTTGAATTAAAACACATTTAAAAGTATTTTCGTATTGTTTAAAGGTCATCCCCCTTTTTCACACAAAGTTGTATTCAGGTTACTCTGTAATTAATATATGGGATAGGAATCGAGCAGGTTTCTGCATAAAACTTGTATGTTTTATGGTTTATTTGCCCAGACTATTCAAGCTTATCGAGCTTTCTCCCGTGTTGTAATGAATTTTGTTTACTCTACAATATTAATGAAATAAACACTTGGCTGTAAAGATATGCGCGAAAATTTAACGAAATAATGAACTTTTGTTGTTTTAGATTAGCGTTCGTATACATAAATAGAGCGTTTCCCTCGGGTTGAGCAACATTCGATAGACGCAGAAAGTAACCTGTATTGTTTAACGTAGATAAAAACATATTTTGCGAATTTCAGAGTGCTCCAGCAGACGTAAAAATCTCTTGAGCTAAAAAAAATGTTTACTTAAGTGTTAATGAATGAACCCTTGTAAATTATTGGTTTTAAATTATTCGAAGATAATAATTCACTTGTTTTGTCAATCTTCGCTTCTTTTAATAAATTCTGTGATATACAGTGTGATCATTTTAACGGATACACACGTTTTAATCTGCTATAACATCCTTACTTTTTAAGGCATGTACATGGTCCAAAAAGTTTTATGACCATAAAAAGTGTCAATTTTCAAAGATTTAAATATAATTTGCATTTTTTAATAAAACGCACTGTACCTTTTATTTTCAGTAAATATGTTTCGTAACACATTGTATTCTTTAATACGAAAGTAATTTGCCAATAACTTAGGGGGGAATTTCGAAAAATGGACTGTATATTTTAAATGTAATAAGTGAACTAAAAAATGCAATATGATATGTAAATAGAGTTAAGGAAACAAGATAATTATAATAATTAAATCTATTAACTAATATAACATACACATGAACAAATATATATATATATATATATATATATATATATATATATATAGATATAGTAGGAAGTTTAATATAACATACATATATATATATATATATATATATATATATATATATATATATATATATATATATATATATATATATATATATATATATATATATATATATATATATATATATATATATATATATATATATATAAACGTTACATTAAGAATGACAATCAAAAGACTAGAATTTTAACGAAACATACAGTTAATACATATTAAAAATTACAAAGGGGGTAGAGTTAACGCTTCTTGACTATTTTTGAGTGGTAACATTGTCACGTTTAGAACAATATAAATGATGTGGCGTTTGCAAAAAAAATATAAAAAAATAATACAAAATGTATTCAATACACAAACATATCTAGATCACAGAAAAAACAATATTAATTCTGTGTCTTAATGCTGATAAAATGTACGAGGTGCGTTGTTTTACGGTGTGGATTTGGAAAGTATCGCTACATGAGATTTAAAAAATTATAATAAATATTACTAAACTGATTTGTAATTAATCAGTTTTTTGTTCTTTTTTATGTGAAACAGTTCCAGGAATAATCTTTTTTTATAGTTGGATTCCACTTCTGAAATTTTAAAAAAGTGAAAATTATGGCCAGTTTTTTGATTATGTTTAGCCAATGCACAAGAGTTTGTCTCCAACCAATCTCCAAGCAATCACTCTTGTGGCCTGTTATTCTTTGCCTAAGCTATTGTGATGTTTCGCCGATATACCATCCATCACATTCCAAACAAGATAACTGATACACACCATTACTGTTATAATTTTGACTTTTCCAACGTTAACATTTTAGAAATAGAATCCAACTATAAAAAAAGATTCCTGGAACTGTTTGTTTCATATAAAAAATAACGAAACATGCATTAAATACAACTCAGTTAAATAATATTTATTGTGATCTTTTAAATCTCATGTAGCAATACTTTTGAAATCCATATCCTAAAAACAACTTACTTCGTACACTTTATCAGCATCAAGATATGCTTGTGTATTAAATATATTTTATATGATTTTTTATTTTAAATATTAATGTTAATTACTTTTTAACCGACTTCAAAATGCATAATTAGTTTTAAAATTTCTGTAGTTTCATTACAAAATTGAAATCAAATATATATGGGTGTTTCAAAAAACATGCGCTAACGTTTAAAGGTAGATTCTTTTTAAGAAAATAAGACGAAAAGTTCGGATGAACATGGGTTCGCAGATGTTTAAAATTTAAAACAAATAAGATTTTATTATATTTTTTATACCGAAACAATAAGAGCTATTTGATTAAGACCTCATAGGCATCTAAGGGCTATACTTTTAAAGTATCCAATAGTTTTTACTTTAACCACGGGTAACCATCCCTGACTTACTTAAAAAAAGAATGGTACATCAAATATTAAAAAAAGAAATATACTGACTTTATCGTTTAAGGCAAGTAAAAATACACAAAAAATGTTTTCGAGAAAAAAAAACAAACTCTATTCTGATTCATGCTTGTGGCACCTCTGATCCCGTTTTAGTTGAAGTCAGAATTGCTCAAGACTCTACAAAAGAGACTTTGTAGAGACATTTGAATCATTTAAAAAAAAGTTTTATTAAATATATGTCCGCAAATGCCCTATTTTTGAGATACAGGATGCTAAACAAAAAAAAAACAATAGTTTTTTCGTAAATTATAACACCTTGTATCTCAAAAATAGAGCATTTGCGTGCAACTTTAACACCCTTTATCTCGAAAAACAAATGTCTGTATACCCCAATTTGAATGAACTTTTCGTCTTATTTTCTAGCAAAGAATATCGCTTTAAACGTTGGCTCATGTTTTTAAACTGTAAAAAAATAAAGCGAACAATAAAATTTAAAAAATATATGTATAAAGTAAGTTCTTATTTTTAAAAATCTTATTTACATACGATATTTAAAGGACGCCAATATATTTCCGGTACGCGGCGCCGCGCGCTTAACTCTTGTGGTGGCCCTGCGTGTAGTGTGAATGTGTTGTGTTGTGTAAGAAACCTTGTTATTGTTCGCAGTCGATTCCAAGTCTATGATGAGAGTCATTATTTTGATAATTCATTGATTAGTCACCAGGCCAGTACCACTGGGCTACTTGTCCTTTTAGAGCTTTAGTGAGTTCTTGCGTTCTCAATACTAATGAGTTAATAACCGATTGTTTTTGTTCTGGATGGTGGAGGGAATGTGCATTTAAATGCAATGTTAGTATCAAAATGTTACACTACAGTGATATTAAATTTTCGCCAATAATATTAATCATAAAAATATTTTCCGTAAAGCGATAATAACTGAATTAAAATACTTTCCAGATGTATTTCTCGAATACACAATGGTAAAAATATTTATATATATTATTCATCCTGAAATAGAGTCAAGTCTTTAATACTGATTTCTCAATAGAATAAGTTAAAATTATTTGTCGCCAAAATGCATAAGTATAAGATATCTTTTTCCGCTTTTCGTAATTCTTGGGAACGCCTTGATCAAGAATTTATTTGTTTTCCTTTAGACTCCATCCGTATAAACATATATTTTTAGGTTGTGTTTATCTATGAACTTGCTATGTTTATGATTATTTGATATTTCAGGTTATATTTTATTCACACAAAATTACATTTTCAGGAAAAAAATTATCCAGTAAATATTACTTCGAGCTAGCTCTATAGTCCGTGCCAGTCCAATTGTTGGAAATACAAACACCTTAAAATATAACTGACGGACTTTGTTAGAATTAATAATCTATTTATACAGCATACTTAAAAAGTCTTAGTATGGATACGTTTATTACGAGTAGTAGTAAAGCTGAAATTAGTTTAAAATTTGGCAGTTACATGTGTAGGAAGATATCTAATTTTCTGGATGCTTAAGTTTTTAATCGATTCATGTTTATATATTACCAAATATCGAATATATGCTTACTTATATATCAAAAAGATAAAGTAATAGCGCATGCCTAGCTTACTGTTTTTGTCTAAAACAATGTGCTTTGAATTGCCAGTTTCCTTTCTAATCAAAGTAATTATTTAATGTGAATGATGTTTTATCTGTCTTCTACAAAAAAATGCAGTGGTTCCACACTTTTATTATAAGTTATTATTTCTATTAGTTATTTTTTTAATTAGATACCCTCTGGGGCGTAGCCAGAAGTCTGATTTGAGGTGGCAGTGACGGATCGTGGTTTTTGGGGACTCTAGGCTACAATAATTTTTTTGCTTTAAAGATAACTTAATTTTCGTATTAAGATAGTTAGTGGGTACAGCTGAAAAAAAGCGGGCTCTGCATGGATAATGTTGAAAGAAAAAAATATATTATACAATTAGCAAGTTTTTTGACCTTAAAAAAATCATACAATATGGATGGTTTTCAAATGATAGTATGTAAGGAATTTATGAAGTCTTTTACCCGATATTTTTAATATGTATTTATTTCTTCTTGTAGGATATTTGGAACTTTCAGCTGCGCAGTTTGTAGGTAGTGTCAAGTGACTTTTAATCACAGCAGTATATAAATTTGGAAAGGTGTCAATGATGTTTTTTCAAAAACAACTCGTATTTTAAAAGTTTCGAAAGCGGTAACAGACATTATTTTTGAAACACTTAGGTATATTAAAAACATTCACTATAGCTCTTGTCCACTATCATTTTTATAGACATGATTAGTATTCCAGTACGCTATATTAATTTTTTTTGCTCACTATCTATCAAAAAATTGAATTTGCGCGGGAATAACGTAAAGTGGTGGCGGTGCGAGTATTTTTTAGGTGTATTTTGGCTATTTGAAACTATAGCGTCGGGTTTTTATGATTTATTGTTTTTTTTTTGGAATTTTCGCCTAGTATTAATAAGTACCTAAATG
>JAUTXW010000900.1:0-32500 GCA_030620095.1 Kuschelorhynchus macadamiae | reverse complement strand
GGGCGTACGATTTTTAGATTTGGATGATTTTTCAGAAAAGTGTTTGTTTTTTTAATTTTTTTAATTAATTCTTGGTCTATATTATTATGTTTTGTTTTATATTGTTTAGATTTTATTTTATTTTGATATGTTTTGAGAGTGTTACAACAATTTGCCCTTATTGTATCTTTTTCATCATTAATAAGGTTACTGATTGATGTTTCGACAGATGATATTATGTCAGGAACAGGGAGTTCATTGGAATTTGTAATTGGATACGCAAAATTAGAACCTAAACTTAGAATTTCTACTGCATATTCCGGAATTTCCGTCTCAGTCAGATTTTCTAGCCACTCTTTTTGTATATTAATTTTTTTTGGGTTTGTTTTATTTTTTTTTGTTTTTAACAAGTAAATTTTGTTTATGTTTCTTAATTTAATTTTTTCGAATAAAGCTTCATATTTTTTATTTTCGATATTTAAGAGTTCATTAAATTTATTTGCGGTGGTTGTTTCCTGTAATTGGTTTTTGATTTGAGATATTTTAGTTTCGATGTTTTTTATATTAATGATGGTGTCGCTAATTAGTAATTTTAACGTATTGAGTTTAAAATTATTTACAATATTTTCATGAAATTTCCTTCTTAGGTTAGTTGATGAGAATTCTATGTGGTTAATTTTAATGTTTAAAAATGCTGGAAATATGTTTTCAGTTTTACATCTTAGTAAAAATTGTCTTCTATTCTTTAGGCTAGCTAGTTTACAATAGTTCTTAGAGAGGGTTTTAATATTGTCGTTGCTTAGAGTTATGTTAGTTTCATATTGTTCAGTCGGTGGCAGTATTTCATCCATTCTGCTTATATATTCTTAGAGTGAGTTTCTGGACCATTTAAAATATATTCGTAGGAAGATTTTCTTTGGTTTTTTTGGCCTCAAGTTATTTTTTTGGAAAAATAAAACAAATTTATTTTTCGGCATTTTTCATTTTGTTTATTGCAATATATTTCGGCTAAATATATGTTTGACTGAAACTAAAAACAGTACTATTTTATATTATGCGAAGTCAACATTTTTTTTTTTTTTTTAATGTAGAGACAAAATGTTAAACTTATAGACACATAATTAAAAATTAATAATAATTCGTTAGTAACAAAATAATTTATACTTTCAAACTCACCGAAGTAACTTCCTGCATTCAGCACTAACATGCCACAAACATGTAGTTTTAGAAATAAAAATTTTAAGCATGTTTGTTTATTGCTTAATACTATATTATAATCTTATAATTAAATATATCCTAAATTTGAAAACAAAAAAATTTTATATATAATAAAAACAATAATTTTGGTACACAAAAAATTCTAGATAATTACTTTTGGCAACACCCATTAATAATCCTTGCCGATAGAGCAATAAAATTGAGTAATTTAACTTATCAATTTGAAAAAACATAAAAATAGACTAAAATTTTTGTTAGCGTGAACAATTATAAAAAATACATTATTCCAGAAAAAACAAACATGTAAAATTTTTATTTATAAAAAAAAAAATAAAACTTCACTAAGGAAAATGAAACATGTATTAAAAACGTCCAACAAAGAAAAAGGGAATTCTTAGTGCTCTATATTATAAAAATTTAAATGAAAATTAAAAATTTAAACCAAATATATCACAACGTAATAAAATAATTATCATTTTCTCCTTGTATTAGTTAAGTGAAACGGGAAAAAAAATACAGTAATTACCAATTGATTATAAATAAAAAAAACAAAGGTGCAATTCCAGTCAAAATATATCGGTAGACTAACATGCCACCGTAGTTTTATAAATAAAAATTTTACATGTTTGTTGGCGTCTAATACTGTATACTAAATGTGACGTGACAAAAATTTTATTCTTTTTTGGTTTGCTGAATGCAGGAAGTTACCTTCTTGGGTGAGTTTGAAAGTATAAATTACTAGGAATTTTAGTTAGCGTAACGAATTATTATTATATAAAAAAAAAAAAAGGTTATTTTTAATTATGTGTCTATAAGTATATGTATGTAACATTTTGTCTATACATTTAAAAAAAAAAAAAAATGTTGACTTCGCATAATATAAAATAGTACTGTTTTTAGTTTCAGTCAAACAGCACTGATGAAGGCATTTAGCCGAAACGTTTGCAATAAACAAAATGAAAATTAGTGCCGAAAAATAAATTTGTTTTATTTTTCCAAAAAAATAACTTGAGGCCAAAAAAACCAAAGAAAATCTTCCTACGAATATATTTTAAATGGTCCAGAAACTCACTCTAAGAATATATAAGCAGAATGGATGAAATACTGCCACCGACTGAACAATATGAAACTAACATAACTCTAAGCAACGACAATATTAAAACCCTCTCTAAGAACTATTGTAAACTAGCTAGCCTAAAGAATAGAAGACAATTTTTACTAAGATGTAAAACTGAAAACATATTTCCAGCATTTTTAAACATTAAAATTAACCACATAGAATTCTCATCAACCAACCTAAGAAGGAAATTTCATGAAAATATTGTAAATAATTTTAAACTCAATACGTTAAAATTACTAATTAGCGACACCATCATTAATATAAAAAACATCGAAACTAAAATATCTCAAATCAAAAACCAATTACAGGAAACAACCACCGCAAATAAATTTAATGAACTCTTAAATATCGAAAATAAAAAATATGAAGCTTTATTCGAAAAAATTAAATTAAGAAACATAAACAAAATTTACTTGTTAAAAACAAAAAAAAATAAAACAAACCCAAAAAAAATTAATATACAAAAAGAGTGGCTAGAAAATCTGACTGAGACGGAAATTCCGGAATATGCAGTAGAAATTCTAAGTTTAGGTTCTAATTTTGCGTATCCAATTACAAATTCCAATGAACTCCCTGTTCCTGACATAATATCATCTGTCGAAACATCAATCAGTAACCTTATTAATGATGAAAAAGATACAATAAGGGCAAATTGTTGTAACACTCTCAAAACATATCAAAATAAAATAAAATCTAAACAATATAAAACAAAACATAATAATATAGACCAAGAATTAATTAAAAAAATTAAAAAAACAAACACTTTTCTGAAAAATCATCCAAATCTAAAAATCGTACGCCCAGACAAATCAAATAAAACGGTTATCATGGATACAAAAGAATATGATAATAAAATGCAATTACTTCTGAACGACACAGATACATACAAAAAAATAAATACAGATCCAACAAATATTTTTCAAAAAAGAAACAACGAACTTGTTACACGGTGGGAAAAGAAAAACTATATATCACCTAATTGTGCTAAGAACCTAAAAATGTATAATGCCCAAACACCAAAAATTTACGGTTTGCCAAAATTACATAAAGATGGAATTCCAATGCGCCCAATTATTTCGTGTATACAATCACCATTAAATAACCTTTCTAAATTTTTAAAACAAATTCTAGAAAATATAGTCAACAAAAGTACCACTTACATTAAAGATTCATGGGATTCCAAAGAAAAAATAAATAATTTTCAAGTACCTCAAAACCATATTTTAATCTCACTGGATGTCATCTCTCTATACACAAATGTACCAATTGATTTAGCCCTCCTACTTATAAAAAATAAATGGAACGAAATAAAAAAATTCACGGATATACCTCTGGATGAATTTCTAATAGCCATTGAACTAACTTTAAAATCCACATTTTTTGCATACAACAATAATTTTTATAAACAAATAGAAGGTTGCGCAATGGGTTCCCCAATATCAAGTGTAGTTGCACAACTAGTAATGGAGGAACTAGAGAGCAATGTAATCGGACAACTAGACATATCACTTCCATTTTTCTACAGGTACGTTGATGATTGCATAACTCTAATTCCAAAAGATAAATGTAAATATATCCTAAATGCCTTTAACAACTTCCATGAAAAACTTAAATTCACCATCGAGACTGAAAACAACTCAAAAATAAATTTCCTAGATATGACATTATATAATAAAAACAATATTATTGAAACACAATGGTACACAAAAAAAACGTGGTCTGGCAGATACATAAATTACTTTTCGCAACACCCAATGAACCAAAAAAAGTCGGTAATAATCAGTCTTGCCGATAGAGCAATAAAATTGAGTAATTTAACTTATCAATCCCAGGCAATACAAAAGGCAAAAAACATCTTAATTCAAAATAGTTACCCAAAAAAATTAATAAATTCAATATTTAACTCCAGATTACAGCAAATGAACAATCCCAATCAAAACGTACCAAACGAAAAAACTAAAGATAAAAAATTCCTCTCTATTCCTTACATCCAGGGTCTTTCAGAAAGTATCCAAACTATTTTCAAACACCAAAACATAACCGTATGCCACAAAAGCTACAACACTTTTCAAAAGAAATTTTTTACTTGTCTTAAAACACCAACCCCAACCAGTCAAAAAACACACACTATATATCAAATACCATGTAATGATTGCCCAGGAGTATACATCGGACAAACTACTCAATACCTTAAAAACCGCCTAAATGGACATAAATATGACAAAAAAAATAAAACTTCATTAACTAAGCACGAAAATGAAACATCCCATAAATTCAAATATGAAGACACAAAAATATTAAAAACGGAAACCAACCAAAGAAAAAGGGAATTCTTAGAAATGCTCTATATTAAGCAAAATAAAAATTCAATAAATGATAGAACTGAAATTAAAAATTTAAACCAAATATATCACAACGTAATAAAATAATTATCATGTTCCGAAATTTTCTCCTTGATTAATAAATAAGAAAAAAAAAAAAAAAAAAAAATTTTTTTTTACTTAGTTAAGTGAAACGGAAAAAAAATACAGTAATTACCAATTGATTATAATAACAAATAGTATAATTAAAGGCCCTCATGCTATACACCAAAACAACAACAACACAATATACAATTTTTTGCTTCAGTAAAAACAATCAGAAACACAAGCAACTGCTTCAAAACGAGGTGCAATTCCAGTCAAAATATATCGGTAGACTAACATGCCACCGTAGTTTTATAAATAAAAATTTTACATGTTTGTTGGCGTCTAATACTGTATACTAAATGTGACGTGACAAAAATTTTATTCTTTTTTGGTTTGCTGAATGCAGGAAGTTACCTTCTTGGGTGAGTTTGAAAGTATAAATTACTAGGAATTTTAGTTAGCGTAACGAATTATTATTATATATAAAAAAAAAAAAAGGTTATTTTTAATTATGTGTCTATAAGTATATGTATGTAACATTTTGTCTCTACATTTAAAAAAAAAAAAAAATGTTGACTTCGCATAATATAAAATAGTACTGTTTTTAGTTTCAGTCAAACAGCACTGATGAAGGCATTTAGCCGAAACGTTTGCAATAAACAAAATGAAAATTAGTGCCGAAAAATAAATTTGTTTTATTTTTCCAAAAAAATAACTTGAGGCCAAAAAAACCAAAGAAAATCTTCCTACGAATATATTTTAAATGGTCCAGAAACTCACTCTAAGTATATATATATATATACACATATATATATACACCATATATATACATATATATATATATATATATATATATACATATATATATATATATATATATATATATATATATATATATATATATATATATATATATATATATATATATATATATATATATATATATATATATATATATATATATATATATATATAGAGAGAGAACATTTGAATATTTCCTTCACACTTTCAATATGAGAATTTTTTTTAAAATATAGAAAATTTTGAATATAAAACTAGCATAGTTTTGAGAATATATCGAAACTTAATTTAAAAAGCTTTTAAAACTCAAAAAGATTCACTGCAATATATAAAAGTGACAAATTGTATCACCTATAAGGGAATCACAAGTTTCATTCAAAGAAGGGACCATACATCGACAAAAAAACAATAGAAACATTTAAAATGTATGTCACATCACAATATCTGATAATTACATTGAACAACCTAAAAACGATAGAGTTTTCAACCCTTTTTGGCGATCTATTCTAACATTATGATAAAAATTGTAAAACGTGCTGGTAACATAAGCAAATGACAAATGGCAAAAGTTTGACGTTTTGGCGGGCTAAAAGTGACAACGGCATTTTATCTTCAATGACGAGTCATGTTCATTCTCTGGTAAAACTGCATCTGGGTCTTTCGGTTCCTCATGATGTTTCAGTACATCATTGGGTATGTATCTTTCTGTCACTATAGAAGGTGCAAACGCCAAATATGGTATTGCTTGTGGATTTAATTTTTTCGGCCAAATTCATGACAATATTCAATCTTGCCTTGTTAAGCGTTCTTTGAGAGTAGGTATCCCAGTATCTTAAGAGCTCTTGATCCCAATGGGCCTGAAATAAGCGAAAAACGGTTTTATCTAAGGATTCTAGGTTGTGGGTTGTATTTGACGGTAAACAGAACAGGGTAATGTCAAATCTAAGTGGTTAGAAGCCCCATCAAATACAAGCAGAGCTGGTTCCTCTGATTTATATTTAGCAAAATGTTTTAAAAAGTCTATAAACAGTTCTGATGTCATGCTGCCTTTGGGCGCCATTTTGACCACAAATTGGTTAGGTAAGTTGTCAAGAAATTCTGGTTTTAAACGGTTTCCTTTAAACAGTATCATGGGGGGACTTGAGGCATCTCATGATGGTTACATTTTCAACATGCTCGGGTGCTACCATATGCACGCGCCAACACAACTTGCTGAGGGTGGACAGTTAAGCCACATTATTTTTCATCAACGTTATATACATTTTCTGATTTATCTTTAATCTTATCTGTCATATCTTCGGTAATTTTTGTGAAATAGTCAGTTACAATTATCTTGTTGAGTGTTTGCGCACTAGCAGGGCTCATAGGTTAAGCCTTTCTTGCTGATAAATCTGGATTTCACTTGAGGAAAAGTTGCAGTCTTTTCCTGTAAACTGTTTTTCTGAACAAAATCTTTTTCTTGCTGCACACTCGAAATGCTAGGGTGTCCCAATCGTTTTATAAACAGGCCTTGCACTAAACACCTTTTAAGAGTACCTCAAGCTATTCTAACATGACTACAGGCACTTCTTTCTCCATTTCTAACAGCTGATTTTGAGTTCACTGCTTGCGCACATTTTTGCAACTTTTTCCCATCACTAAAAGAAAGAAGAAAAAAAATCATGTGTTAGGTGCTCAGATTAATATGAGACACTCTCGGGGTATATGGGCCGCGGTCTATATAACCTGTTAAAATTCTGGGCCTTATTACCCGAAAGGGCTATAAAATTAAATTTTATTAAAAAAAAGCAACGACTAAGAATAAAAATAAAACAGTTCATGCACAGGTACGTAATAAATCGTACTTATTTCAGTGGCGGCTCGCGGGTGAAAAAGTAAGTGAAGTGCAAATGAAGCAAGAAAATAGCGCAATAATTTTTGTTCCACAATTTTTTAATATGTGGAGGGAGTCGGATATTTTTTACGACTTACCTAAATTTTGCATACTAAATCAATTCATAGCAACAAATTTATTTATAACATCCTCATAAAATGGATGAGTTGCCCTAATCTCCACCAGAAATTCCTTTTGAATTGAAATATTGCCAAGAGAAGTATTTCTTGAGATATTGTATTTCTTAAATAAGTTTTTACACATTTGTAGCAAAAAAAACTTCTTTCCACTGAAGCACTTGTCGACGGCATTTTCAAAATAAGGGAAAACAATTTACATGCTTCGGTAAAAATATATTTATTTTTATTAATTTTTTTCACTTGCTCCTGCAGCGATATATTCCAATTACTCTCATTGGCTAAAATACGACCCAGCTCATTTTTAAGTCGTTGACTTTTTGAAAATATTTCCCCATATAACTGTAACAAATTTTCAAACGGGCCAGTCGGAAAATTTAAACTATATTCGGAAAATTTAGCAGAACCTGCCAAACATGAAAATGTAAGTTTTTCACAGTCTTGAAATCTTAGTATCATTTCCACTAAAATATGGTCCAATATTTCATAAAAAAGGGTTCTATACTTGGCCCTAATTTCTTCAGGTGAAAGCTTAGCAAGCTCACGTTTGTAATGATCTATTTCTGTAATAGAATTTGCTTTATCAAACATGCTATTAAAAAAATTTGATTTCTTTTTTTACAGAGCGCCTCACGACAGTGTTTTATATTGGATATGCAAAAAGGAATGTCAAGCGATTTTTTTTGAAGAACGTCAAATAGTATGTCCGTGATTGAGAAAAGGTCATTAAACACTAACGCCAGAAACGTGAATTCAAAATTGTCCATCTCACCTAAAAATCCTTTCGCAAGGCGGATTGATTTTTCATCACATTTGTCACAGTTTGTAATAAATTCAAAGTCATTTAATTTATTCCAGTCTTGAACAATCACATTTACTAACTTCGAATATGAAGTTGTAACAACTCCATAAATAAATATAACACAAAACAGTCAAATTAACTGCAAAGCAACTCACCGGTTGCAGAGAAATCCGCGAAAATAAAAGTAAACAATCACCGCAAATTGAACGACACGTGGGTGTAGTGTACTGAGCCTGCAATTCACCGAGAGTGTTGTATGGCGCTGGGCTCGACGTCATCGGGTACGCGTTATCTTGGTAACATAGTAGGAAAATCGTAAACTAAATATAGCACCTCCAGCAAAGTCGAAGCGGTTTGCTCCACTGTTATAGTTGTTATAATAAAGTTCGATTGAAAGTTTTAAAAAGACATGCCTCCAACGGTCAAGTAAAATATTTATTCGAGATGTACAGTTTATTTTTTACCAATTAGGTGAATAAATTAATGTAAAAACTAAAATTTTAAGAGCTATAGAATAAACATAGTTAGATGTTTGCTTGTTTATTTTTCCTGGTGAAGTAGCACTTCACCTACTTCACCTGAATAGCCGCCACTGACTTATCTCTAACTAGGTAACAACTTAAAATTTAAACTTCAAACACGAGAAATCTAACCACAAATATGGCCGAAAATGTATAGGATAGCCTCATCTCAATGTCCGTTTAGAAACCAACATGTTTTCTGAAAAGTCGCGTTATCGGGTGGAGCAAAGAAATTTTATCAATCTGTATTATAGCCAGTTATACGCTCTTGCCACATTGTTGATAAGAACTTGACTTCGACGTGTTTCATGCTTTGGCCCATATTACCTTCTTAGTTCGGGAGCTACAAGCCTGTTGACCCAGTTTTCTTTGTACGCGATGATGCTTTAGGTAAAAACACTGCACTAAATCTTACCGCTTTCCCTATTCCACGCCTCTGTACATTTTTGAATAATTTCTAGATGGACATCTATCAAGTTGAAATATTTGTTAAGTTTTCTAAGCCAAAAATAGCTATTTTACTTATTATACCTTATTTTTATCTGATGCTGTCAATTTGATCACTTTTTAACACAGCGGCATCAGCTCTCCAAATACAGGAACTCTAATCCTAAACATTTCGCAAAATTTACAAATATAGTCAATAAGTTATCGCCGTGTAATTTATTCATATATATCAAACATGAAATCCTAACAACAGCAACTAATTTGATCTGAATTTCTTAGAAACTGAAATGTAGAACGTTCAGTATTATGATTCGAGTTTTGCTCACATCTGCGGGGGTATATAAAAAACTTTAAAAGTTCATCTACCCCTGAAAATGTACTCTTTTAGGCGCATAAAAATAATTAGCTTATCAACAGCAGACATCGGCCAAATAAACAGGCTTTTAAAAATGAACATAACCGGGTAATTAAGCCGAATGGAAAAACAATTTCAATGTATTACCTTTAATTTACCAAAAAATGCTTTGATATTATGTTTCCGTTTGTTTCAGTATTTAACTTCGACGTGAAACTGAATTTATTTTAATTTTTATCCGACTACAAAAAAGGCGGAGGTCATTAGTTCGACTTTTTTTACTTCCCTCGTTAAAGAGAAAGTATTGTAATCGTGAAAAAATCACTCTCCGAGATTTTTTCAGATCTTCACGTTTCAGGGCCCCTAGATGACGAAAAACATGTTTTCTTAATTCCGTCGGTCTGTCTGTCTGTCTGTCCCTTCGCGGCGTTGCTAAAAAACTACTTACCCGATTGAATTGAAATGTTGGTCGAAAATTAAGGGTCATACCATTCCTCTGATAACATTTTGGTAAAAATCCAATATGGCGAAACAAAATGGCGGCTTAATGAAATGTTAAAAATTATTATTAAAAAAACTACTCATCCAATTTATCTCAAATTTTGCAAAAACATCAAGTATAATGTTGGAATCAACTGATAATACTTTGATACGAATCCAAGATAACGGAACAAAATGGCGGCTTATTAAAATAATTAAAAATTTAGCCTGAAAAAACTGCTTAATGGTTTGATTTCAAATTGTGTGCCATAATTGTGGTATAGAGATCAACTAGTAAAATAGTGGTTCTAATTCAAGATGGCGGCCAAATAAAACATTTGTAATCGTGAAAAAGTCACCCTCTCACTTTTACACATCTTTACGTTTTAGCCTAGCCGCTAGACGGCAAAAAATATGTTTTATCAACTCTGTCGTCCGTCTGTAGGTCTTTCTGTTTGTCTGTCTATCTGTCAGTTCGCGGCATAGCTTAAAGACTACTTACCCTATAGACTTCAAATTTTGGTCAAAAATTAAGGGTCATATGGGGAGGACCTGGTAAGATTTTGGTAAAAATCCAATATGGCGAAACAAAATGGCGGCCTAGTGAAATGTTAAGCAAATTACACTTGCCGACAAGATTTTTCTAACACAGGCCAGCTTATTATTTTCACAATGGAAATACCCTCCCAATAATAAAAACAATATTCGAAAAGTACGTATACGTACCATTTTTTAATAGCCTAATTAGAACCTTTTATATTGGCAGGTAAACAATTTTATTGTGGGGCGTCTAAAATTGCTCCATTTTACAACGGAAAAATTACCTAGACTGGGTTGTTTACAACATACATAAAATAAACGTTAAACATCACTTTTCTGTTGAGTTTCGAATTGAGCGGTTCTCTGTGTATCGATAAGCAAGTGTATGTGAAGACCAGAAAATGCGCCGAAGTTGCAAAATTTCTCCTGACAAATCTTGTTATATTTGTGGAGAATTTCTGGTGAAATCACAAGCCAGGCCATTTTCCGAAAATGTAAAAAAAGCCTACTTTAAATATTTTGGTGTGTTAATTGGGGATCAAGATAAGCGGTGGACCCCCCATGTGTGCTGTGTTAGTTGTAGTGTATCATTGGTGCAGTGGATAAAGGGAAAGAGAAAACGTATGCCTTTTGCAGTTGAAATAGTATGGCGAGAACCCACCAATCATTCTGACGATTGTTAACGTTGCCTAACAAAGAGTGAAGATTGTTCCAAAGCACAATATAGAATATCCAAATTTAAACTGCGTCATACGACCTGTTCCTCAAAATGCAAATTTGCCAGTGCCGATTGCGCCTTTAAATTGGCAAGCTATTGATTTGGGAGATAATGGAAATAACGCATTACCAGGCAGCTTAGAAGAACAGTGCACCGATCCCACATTTACCACAGGTCCCAGTTCCAGCGAACCACATTTGATTGTTCAAAGTGAATTAAATGATTTAGTACGTGATTTGGGGTTATCCAAGCAACAGTCAGAACTTCTGGGTTCCCGTCTTAAGGAATGGAACCTATTGACCAAAGAAACAAAAATTACGAATTTCAGAAAAAGAAATGCTATATTTTCTGAATTCTACAGTATGGAAAATTCGTTGTGGGCGTATACTGATATAGACAGTTTAATGCAGGAACTTGATATTGAACATTATCCCCGTGAGTGGCGCTTATTCATAGACTCATCTAAATATAGCTTAAAAGCTGTGTTATTGCATAATGGAAATTTAAAACCCTCTATACCAGTTGCCCATTCAGTTGAAATGAAAGAAAATTATGAAAATATGCGCACGATTTTGGATAAAATAAACTATAATAGGTATAAACGGCAGTTATGTGGGGACTTAAAATTTATAGCGATTTTAGTGGGACTTCAGGGGGGATTTACAAAATATTGCTGTTTTCTTTGTTTATGGGACAGTCGTGCAATAAATCAGCATTAACAAAAATTTGGCCAGAAAGAAGCGAAGTTCAATCGGGATCTCAAAGTGTTAAATTTATACCTCTTGTTAATTCCAAAAATGTCCTTTTGCCTCCTCTTCACATTAAACTTGGGCTGATGAAAAACTTTGTGAAGGCTTTAAATAAAGATGTTGATGGATTGAAATACCTAAGACAAGTCTTTCCCCAGTTAAGTGATGCCAAATTAAAAGAAGGCATTTTTATTGGGCTACAAAATTGCTGGACGATGTCAATTTTAAGAAAAAGCATGGAATTCATTTGGTAATGTGGTAAGAGGATTTTTAGGTAACAATATGGATGAAACATTATGAACAATTAGATAATGAACTCTTAGATGCCTATAAAGCGCTTGGTGCCAGAATGTCATTAAAAATTCACTTCCTCCATTCCCATCTGTCATTTTTTCCTAAAAATCTGGGAGCTGCCAGATATCAGAACAATGGAAATTCGGTACCAAGGACGATGGGATCCAGCCATGATGGGTGACTACTGTTGGTTTTTGAAGAGAGAAGATACGACACCTCATAAACGAAAAAATAAAGTTTAATTAGTGTTTTAAGTTAATATTTTTCTCGTTTGCTTTTCTCTTAGATGTATGGTATGTTCAATAGGCGAAAATTGTAAACATAGTAAATAAACAGGGTTAAGAATTTTCTGAAATCATTTTTCCTATAGATATTAAGTATCGTAACATTCGATATGGTTCTACAACTCTAACAAGAAAACCTTACGTGCTACAACTTTCTATTTGTCATTTTCGTATTTGGATAGGTGCATTCTATTAGATTATGCTATTCTGATTTGTGTTACAACAAAAAATTTTTTTTTGTCGCCAGTGTTATTATTAAAAAAACTACTTATCCAATTTATCTGAATTTTTGCACAACTATCAAGTATAATGTTGGAATCAACTGGTAAATTGTTGGTGCGAATCCAAGATGGCGGTACAAAATCGCGGCATAATAAAACATTTAAAAATTCAGCCTGAAAAACTATTTACTGGATTGATTTCAAATTGTGTGACATAACTAACTGTGGTATAGAGATCAACTAATAAAATCGTGGTACTAATTCAAGATAATCGAACAAAATGGCGGCTAAATAAAATGTTTGTAATCGTGAAAAAGTCACCCTTTCATTTTTACACATTTTTACGTTTTAGCGTGGCTAGATCCCAAAACAATATTTTTTTATCAACTACGTCGATCCGTCTGTCGGTCTTTCTGTCTGGCTGTCAGTTCGCGGCATAGTTTAAAGACTACTTACCCGATTGATTTCAAATTTTGGATAAACATTAAGTATTATGTTGGAATCAACTGGTAAAATTTTGGTACGAATCCAAGATGGCAGAATAAAACAAAAAACTACTTAATGATTTCAATTTGTATGCCATAACTAATTGTGGTATAGGGCTCAACTAGTAAAACTAGTTACTAATTCAAGATGGCGGAACAAAATTGCGACCAAATAAAAATGTTGTAATCGTGAAAAAATCACCCTTTCAGGATTGACATATATTCACGTTTCAGCGTCCTTAGATGGCAAAAAAAATGTTTTATCAATTCCGTCGGTCTGTCAATGTCTGAACAATGTTAATAAAATTTTATTAGAGTGGTGTATTATTTGGAGTTAAGATAAAAAAAAACAAGTCTATTTTTTAAATTGTCGACGTTTTGGAACTTAATTTGTGCGTCCTCAGAACACATATAGATCCTATATCCTGCAGGAAACCCATATTATCAGTCTACCTACTCCGTTAGTCCGCAGATATTTCCTAGATATTAAGTTTCTTAATGGTTTTCGTTAACAAACCTCTTGTTGTTATGTTACAGTGGTGTATTATTTGCCCCCCCCCTCCCCTAAGAGGAAATGTATTTTTTCGTAGGGTTGTTTCTTATTATAAATCTTAATTATTATTGAAAATATCAAATATATGTATTCCCAACGCCATACATTTGTTGTGTCAATGAGTGAAATGTATACCAGGGCTGGGGGGCGGGGATAAAAGGGTAAAGGGGATATTATAAAAATATCGTGTTTCATATGGTTTTTGGAGTTTTTAATGCCACGAAGTTCAACTTTTACTCATCATTTTAAATTTTGTCAATGTATATTGTTAATTTTCCATAAATGTGTATAGATGGCGTTTTTTATATAGTATTAATACAACGATTTTGGCAAACATTTTATGTGCAATGGACCTAGAAACTACTTATTTATTTTATTAGGCCCTCGAAACTCAAACTTTGTTTAAATAAAAGTAAAAAGATAAAATTAAAAAAATTATAAAAATTGAATTATTGACTACACTAAATATCAAATTTGATTAAACAGTAAGTATCAATTTTCCGTAAAAAAAATCAGCCTAGTAAAATTGATGCTGGTTCCATATTTTTAAGAACTGTAGATGTCCTGTAGGCGTTTTCTCAATAGAAATTGAGCTAAAAATTCACGACCGTTACAATTACCAAAAAAAAAAAAGCGGTACAACATGTTTTAGTGTCAATCTTTCTTCATATCAATTTTCTTAAATTGCTTAATTATCCATAAGTGCATTTATTTCTGGTTAAAAATATTTATTTGGAAGTTTCCAATTGGCAGAAAAAGGAAGAATAGTTTTATATTTTTTTTTTAAATCGGAAATTTGTGAGATCATGTGTCTTCTCGATACGTTATACTAATCTTAAAATAAAAAAGAATGGTTTCCGTACTATCTGATTTTTTTGAAAACTATTAGTTCCATGTAAATATTTTGTTTACTACAGACTATATGTGATGACCATAAGAAATTTGTGACCGTTGTGAGAATGGCGGCGGTAAGTATTGTGTGAAATATTTAACCATATCTATTAAAAAATAATTTGAATATCTATTAAAATTCATTCACAAAATAATGCTTAAATTCACTTCTTTAACATACAATCCTCCATGTTTTTAAAGCCTAAGACACCTCGATGGACTATGGCAAGACGCAAAGAACTCCTGGTTTATTCTCACATCAAACGTAAAGAAAGATAAAAAACAAAATTCCAAGTGTCACGTCAGTCACGTGCCAGATGGTTCATATTTAGTTGGTCATTTGGTTTTCGTGGCAAAACGTACATTTTACTTTCGGTAGCTAAATCTCGAAGAAGGTCTCAGTCATTTTTTAAAATTTGTTACGTTTTAGAGCATACTTGGAACTCTCTAACGGTATTAAACAGATTTTCGAGTCATTTTTGGTTTTCGTCTTTTAAAGAAAAACACATCGGATTTTTTGAGTGTCGTTTGAAATATTAGTTTTAAATTTTCAGTAAACGTTCCCCTCCAGAGTCTCAGTGGCGGCTATTCAGATGAAGTAGGTCTTCTGCTACTAGTAAATACTACTACTAAAAGCACTTCTGCTACTTCACCAGGAAAAATAAACATGCAAATATCTAACTATATTTATTATATATCTCTTAAAATTTAGGTTTTTACATCCATTTATTAACCTAATTAGCAAAAAATAAACTGTACCTCTCGAATAAATATTTTACTTGACCGTTGGCGGCATGTCTTTTTAAAACTTTCAATCGAACTTTATTATAACAACTACTACGTTAACCAGCGTTATACTATGCTCTCGGTGAATTGCTAATGCAGTACACTACACCCACGTGTCGTTCAGTTTGGGGTGGTTGTTTACTTTTATTTTCGCGGATTTCGCTGCAACCGGTTATTTCTTTTGCAGTTATATTTATTTATGGTGTTGTTACAACTTTATTTGGTGTCGGGTTTATTAATTTACATTATTGATGAATCCGATCACGGATGTGGCTTGCATTTTGTTGGAAACTCCATTTAATCGATGGAAGGAACAAGATCAGTTTTAATTGTCATCCTGGTTTTCTGCGTACAAATGGTTATGTAGTAGTCAAATATTACAAAAATTGTTTTGCTGGCCTTTTTTACTAGTTTTCAGGAAGGATTTGAAGGTCTTTACATAAACATGAAGACTCGGTGGAGCATTTAAAACGCGAATTAATGCTAAAAACATTTGTAAAAAATCAACGCACTATAGCTGACACTTTAAAAGAAAATGCTAAACTATATAAATACATTTTAACGAAAATGTCCGATTAAATAGACTATTTATGTGCTTGGTAATTGACGCAGTTTTGTACCTTGCAAAACAAGAGTTGGTCTTTCGCGGCCATGATGAGAGCAGCGAGTCAATAAATAGGGGGAATTTTAAAAAGCTTTTAGGTTTATTAATATCGAGAAGTTCCCAAGAACTAAAAAATCATCACAAAAAAAATAAAAATGTTTTTACTGGTGACTCGAAAACTATTCAAAACGAAATAATTAATTATTAATTGAATTTAATTGAATGCATTTCTGATTATTTAAATGATCATGTAAAAAATGAAATAATGGACACACAGTTTTTTTCTGTGCAAGTGGATGACACCACTGATATTACGCAAACCTCCCAGTGCTCCATAATTTTGAGATACGTTAATTCAAGAGGTTCAGTAGGCGAAAGATTCTTAGGATTTTATGTCAGCTCCGATAGAACGTCGGAGAATTTATATTCTCTATTGGATCAAATTTTGGATCAATTTGACTATAAACATAAAGTAATGGGGCAATGTTACGATAGCGCATGTGTGATGTCTGGCCATCTAAATGGCCTTCAATAAAAAGAAAAAGCGCTGCAGGCTATTTGTCCTGATGCAGCAAAGTTTAAAAATATTTCTAAATTTCGAATTTTTTTGCAAGCCTTATTCGTAGATCGAATATCGAATGCGGTTTGTTTGAACGATTGAGACTGAATTGCATGCCAGACCAGAGACTATTGGACGAGAGTATTGCGAACTTTCGGCGCAGCGGTCTAGACGCAACCTTTATGTGTTGATAGTTCGGTAATCTAAAAACATAGCAAGTTGGTTTCTTAAATTTGTTAAGAATTAATAAAAACATAACCTCTCAAACCCACTCTTATTTATTGTTTACACCCTTTACTTCTTTACACGTAAATAATGTAAGAAATTCAAAATTAATTATTTACGCGTCAAGGCACATCACTGAAATATAGATTACGATGCAGTCGATTTTTGAAAACAAATTGAGCAAAATTGTATTTGCCAACGGTGCCTTTTACCCTAAATCAATCGTTTCACTGTACGATATTAAAAATAAACAATTCAAGTAGTTTAACAATAATAACATTTTTCGTCAACAACAATGGAGATATTTCATTTTAATAACAAATTTAATAACAAAGGGAAAACATACAACGTTTTTGGGATCTACTTAAAATAACTGTAAATGCCATCAAAATTCGAAATTGGAAATCTCGCAAGCACAAAGCTAACAAGTCCCACTCGCCCTTTTGGAGTTTCCTAGTATTGTCGTAAAACAACCTCACACTGTCCTTGTTCTTGTGTACACACGAAATATCCCTGGGCCGCAGTTCCTTGAAAACGAGCCGGAAAATTTGAGACCCTGAATTTCTCGATAGGGCCAAAAGAAGGTCAGGCATGTAATTACGTTGCTTTGAAAATGATACGCAGGAATTTCATCGTATTATTTTCATTTAACGATACTTAACGTTTTCATCTCTTTTGTATAATTAAAGTAATTACGCGCTAATAAAGGGACACTATATAGTAATAGTATATAGTATATAGTAAGTATGTTCAATTTCATGTTCTGTTTCTCGTAACGGTCGGTCAATGAAAAGGTAAATTTCTACAACTGAATGTGACTAAAAGTACGTTTCAATAAAATGTGGTAAATAATGTATTTTAACCGGAGTTAGCAGATTCCATAAGCGTACTGCCTATCTTTCGTTACAGAACACATTACATGCCCCCTGCAATATTATTTCCTGTTGGCGAAATATCTTATTTAAAGTGACCATACGTTCTGCGTTAGGCTGGACAGTCTAGCAATGGGAAACACTGCCCTGCATGACCCAACGTCCTGCGGAATGTCTTGCATTTGTAGTAGTTTCTTAGAACAATAGTCACTAAAAATAAAATCGATACAAATGAAATATAGAGAAACTACTACAAGTTATATATACATATTCTTTTTTCAATAACGAAAATTATCGGAGATTAGGTGGTAGATTTATAACCAATTACCCTATACCCCACTTTCCGCATTTTTTAGGCAATATTTCTGCACTCGACTATACATGAAAAAGTTCCACTTTTTCCCGTATATGAAAATGTACCACATTTCTTAGAAAAACAGGGGTTTTCTAAATACAAATTTTAACTTGTCCTGCATTGGACTATTATTATACAGGGTTATTCAAGCAAACCGTTCATTAAAAGTTTTTGATGACGCCATTTAAATAAAAATTTCTAATTTTGGTATTTAGGTAAGGTCAAGGGGTACTTCTTTTTTGATATATTTTCAACTTCCTGTCACTTCCGGTTTAACCGGAAGTTGGTATCAACTTGCTTATTTTAATTGGAACACCCTGTATTTTATGATATTTTTGGATTCTACGGAGAATTTTAATGCTATTTTATGTAGCATATCCTATACCTAGGTTCAAGCGTTCTTAAGATATTTGACCTTGAACCGAAAATGAGCCTTCGGGGTACCAAATTTTAAAATCTCATATTTTTGTAAGTTTTGAAGATATAATCTTCATATTTTGCCGACGATCGGTAAATAATCTTAGGTTTCTATTTTTTTTTATTAAATTTGTCTATTTTTGAACAGGGTGTCCTAAATTCAGCGGCAAACATTCACATTTTCAAAGCCGCTAAAGTCCGTTTTTTTAAATGGGACACCCTATAACATTATGCACTATCAAATGTAGAATTTCATTTTCTATCGAACTGTATTAAAGTTCCCTATACCTATTCGTAACCATTTTCGAAATAATTGGGTTTTATAAAAATATCGTATGTATTTGCTTAAATGTTTACATGTTCCAATGGTGAGCCATGGAAAAACAATTGAGATCCAATATCCAATATGACAGATGATTAGTATGCGTTATTTATCGAAAGCTGTCAGTGATAAACTAAATCTTTTAAATCGAAATGGAAGAATACTCAAACGCTGATATTCTCAATCTATTTTATATTCATGGAGAATGTTATAAAATTTTGGAGAGAACGTGTCGTGTGTTTAATGAACGCCACCCTGATTTGCCGCCAATGAACAAGTCAAAATTCAAGAGGATTGAAACGAACTTTTTGCGTTTTGGCAAGGTTAAAGTTACAAAAAATATTCCGAAACCAGTGACAAATGCCGAGGATAACGTAATAAACACATTAGCTTATTTCCACGCAAACCCGCAAAGTTCAATACCGTCTGCAGAAAACGATTTGGGAATTTCTTCTTCATCTGTCCAAAGAATCTTGAGCGAACATCATATGCACCCTTATTCCTTCCACAACGTGCAAGCCTTGAGACCTGGTGATGACGTCCGACGAGTAGAATTTTGCGAATTCATGTTTTTGAAAATTCAAGAGGACCCTCAATTCCGTTCAAAAATATTTTGGACCGATGAAGCGAAATTTTCTAGAGAAGGGATAACAAATAGAAGAAACGAACATTTCTGGGCAGCAGAAAATCCGCACGCTTTACGCGAAACGCGTTCTCAAGAGAGGTTTAACTTCAATGTTTTTTGTATAGTAATAAATAATCAGGTGCGGTACTGTATTTATGAAGACAATTTTAACAGTGATAAGTATTCGGAAATTCTACGAGGGACGGTTTCTGAATTTATAGAAGAAATTCCTATTGGTGAGCTGCAAAATTATTGGTATCAATTAGATGGGGCACCAGCACATAATTCCGCTGCAGTTTATCTCCAATTATCTCGAATTTTTGAAGATTGCTGGATTGGTCCCAATGGCCTTTGGAGATGGCCCCCGCGATCGCCTGATTTAACACCCCTAGACTTTTATTTATGGGGATTTATCAAAGGTAAAGTCTATGCTTCCCAGTAAATAACCAACAAGATTTACTGGACAGGATACAAACAGCTTTTGCCGAATTAGAAAACGGACAAATTCAACGGGCCACAGCAACTGTACAAAGAAGAATTGAAATGTGTCTTCAAATGAATGGACAGCATATAGAATATTTTATAATTCAATTTTATTATTTTATTTACCTATTGTTGATTGTTAGATTGCTATAATTTTTAAGTTCACTAAAACAAGTTTAGAACAGTCTCGAACTTAGTAGATATGGTTAAAAATAATGTAAACAATTTATTACATTTTTTATAACTTTAACTTTTCCGAAACGGAAAAATTTCTTTTCAATCCTCTTCAATTTTCTCTTGTTCATTGGCGATAAATGAGGATGTTTTTCATTAAAAACATGGCACGTTCTCTCCAATATTTTGTAACATTCTCCGCGAATATAAAATAAATTGAGAATATCAGCTTTTGAGTGTTATTTTATTTTAATTTAAAAGTTTCATATCAGCTGTCATGTTGAATAGAAAAGCACAACAATTGTTGTTCCATGGCTTACTATGGGAAGGTGTAAGCATTTAGCAAATACATATGATAGTTTAATAAAAACCTGATTATTTCGAAAATGGTTACGAATAGGTATAGGAAACCTTAATACAGTTCGATAGAAAATTAAATTCTACATTTGATAGTGCATAAAGTTATAGGGTGTCCCATTTAAAAAAACGGACTTTAGCGGCTTTGAAAATGTGAATGTTTGCCGCTGAATTTAGAACACCCTGTATAAAAATAGACAAATTCAATAAAAAAATAGAAACCTAAGATTATTTACCGATCGTCTGCAAAATATGAAAATTATATCTTCAAAAATTACAAAAATATGAGATTTTAAAATTTGGTACCTCGAAGGCTCATTTTTGGTTCAAGGTCAAGTATCTTAAGAACGCTTGAACCTAGGTATAGGACATGCTACATAAAATAGCATTAACATTCTCCGTAGAATCCAAAAATATCATAAAATACAGGGTGTTCGATTTAAAATAAGCAAGTTGATACCAACTTCCGGTTAAACCGGAAGTGACAGGAAGTTGAAAATATTTCAAAAAAGAAGTACCCCTTGACCTTATCTTAATCCCAAAATTTTACATTTTTATCTAAATGGCATCATCAAAAACTTTTAATGAACGTGTTGCGTGAATAACCCTGTATAACATAGCTTTGTTTACACTTAACTGCGCTAATTAATTAATCACTTTGGTTTCATATTTCTTACGAATGACTTCTTCGATTTTGATGATTTTTTTATTAAATTGTAGTTTAATTGATTGGGTGTCGATTTCTGGTACCAAAATTTAGGATTGATTTTTTTAGCCAATAATAAATAATAAAAAAATATTTTATGGGCAAAAATTCGAGAGGTCACCGTAAACAGCCCATAACCTAAACGAATTGAGTCAGCTTTCGGTTGAAACTTGAAAAGGGCTGGAAGGCTAATTATAAGAAACCTAATTTTAAGTATGACCAGATGGTGTTAAGCGGTTATCGGTAATAGAGGTGGTAACACCCGAAATTATATTTGTTCTGTTGGTTTTTTTCTTAGTTAGATAATACGTATTTGTTACTTTTCCATTCTAGTAACAAAATTGTTCCATTAGTTATTTTTTTCATGTCTTACACTAAAGAAAAAAATACTTTGCAAGAAGCCCTGTAACTCCGTTAAAAATAGAGCTTTTAAAGCGAATAAAAAACAGTTTCTTGACAAAATATTGGGCTATAATTTTTTTTGAGTAAGTGCTCTTCGATCCATCAGGTTTACAGAATGTTGAAACATTTTTTAGTAAAAACCTCTATATTGTTGGTTAAAAAAATCAATCATACATTTTGGGTACCACAAATCGATTCCCACAAAAAGTTAAGCTACAATTTAATAAAAACATCAGTGAATTTCATTTATCCGAAACTTCACCCGTTATAAATATTTCCTTTTAATAGGAATAGTGAAGTGTGACTCAATTTAGTTCAGTACATAATCATTTAGTAACACATATATACTATATTTTCAAACATTTTTATTGGACGACATTTTGTTCCGTTATAATGGATTTCTATCAATATTTTACCCGTTTCTACCTATGAGACACACTTGATTTTTAGGCATAGTTTAAACTAAATTCAATAAATATTTTTTAAATTGATTAACATCGCCATTTTGTTACGTCATGTTTAATTCGTTCCAGTTTAACCCTACATCACATTTAATTTTTTTGCACAATTTGAAGTCAAACAATAAGATTTTTTGCGTTGATTTTTTAAAAAATATATTTGTTCGCCATTTTGTTCGGCTATCTTAAATTCGTACCACAACTTTGCCAATTTATCTCTATATCATACTTAATGCTTGCACAAAATTTGAAGTTAATCTAATCAGTAGTTTTTTTGAGGCCGATTTATTAAAATATTTTATTAGGTGACATTTTGTTTATCTTATATCCATGCCAAAATGGTACCAGAAGTTCATTCTGTATGTAATTGATTTTTGTGCAGAATTTGAGGAAATTGGATAATTCGTTTTTTTGGTAATAATTTTTTAACGCCTCACTAAACCGCCATCTTGTTCGGACATGTTGGACTTTTACCTAAATATTACCAGGTCATCCCCATATTATGACCATTAATTTTTACCTAAAATTTGGAGTCACTCTGATAAATAGACGGACCGATGAAATTGATAAATATTTTGATAAAAATATAAAAAATATATATATAAACAAGTCCTTTGAATGAGATTTTTTTACGTTGATTTAAAAAAAATATATTTGGCTGTCATTTTGTTCCGCTATCTTAAATTCGTACCACAGTTTACCTCTATATCACACCTAATGCTTGCACAAAATTTGAAGTTAATCTAATGAGTGGATTTTTTCAGGCCAATTTTTTAAAAATTTTGTTAGGCGACCATTTTGTTTTGCTATCTTATATCCATACCAAAATGTTACCAGTTCATTCTTATGTAACACTTGATTTTTGCGCAAAATTTGAGGAAATTGGATAATTAGTTTTTTTGGCAATAATTTTTTTAACGTTTCACTACACCACCATCTTGTTCCGACATATTGGATTTTTACCAACATATTACCAGATCATTCTCATATAATCCCTAATTCTTGCCTAAAATTTGAAGTCACTGTGATAAATAGTTAGACGGACAAAAAATATTTGAAATCAATCGGGTAAGTAGCTATACCGCGAAAGGCCAGACCGATACACAGACAGACAACGGAATTGAGAAAGCATGTTTTTCGGAATCTAGGGACTCTAAAACGTAAAGATCTTTAACCATTATAATAATTCCATTTTACGAGGGAAGTACCAATTGAAGAAACCTTAGAGTAAGAATTAAAGTAGAGATCACAACTCATTCATAAATCACGTTAGGGATATGCGCCAATATGGTTCCCCTATTTTTCACAGTCTATCGACTAATGTTTACGATAAAACAAGAAGTGGGGATGGCCCGTGCCCAAGCCGTGGCCATTTGTTGACAAATGCCAGTGACGGCGTGAGTTTTCACTTCCCGCATAAGCAAATATCATTAATCGTGAAAAAATTATCGTTCCGGGTTTTTACAGATCCTCATGTTTTTCCATTACTGTCGGTCGGTCGGTCTGTTCCGGTATAGCTAAAAAATCCACTTACTCGATTAACTTTACTTTTATTTAATTTTCCACAAAAATTACGTCTGATATAAAAAAACTGGTAAAATATTGGTATGAATTCAATATGGCGAAACAAAATAACGACCTGTTAAAATATTTGATGTACGAAAATGAAGAAATGGGCCATGCTTCATTATCGTTGACAAAAAGAAGGATTCTTACCAATTCCTTAATGAGGCAAATAAGTATTTTTACGAACTTCAAAGAAATAATCGTTCTCTACTTCACTATCTAAAATCAAACCATTAAATTAGGCAAGTTTAAAAGAAAATTAGCTATTTATATATTATTAAACTTTAGTTTTTGGTTATATTTGCCTCATGTCACTATCATTTTGTAATTGTGCCATTTAGAAAAATAATTTGTTCAGTTGTTGAAAATGTCATCTTAAACCTGTAACTGTCGGGGTACGGGTGTTAGAGTTTTAAACTAAAATCAATGCTTTTAACGCGTTTTTATTGGCTTCCTATTCGTCTGATTGTATGTTTGTATGCCTGGTTCAAATCTTGTAATGGATTTTTCAGCACTTCCATTACCGATTATTTTCATATCTGACATGCATACACTTTCGGATATAAAAAATTCGGATTTTCAACGTTTAGAAATCCAAACTGTCGGCGCTAATATGGCCGACGAATTTTGTTACTTGTGTAGCCAAAACTGAACATCAGTGCCTGAAAATTTAAAAGTGTCAGCATTTAAAAATTCAAAATAGCAGTGTCAAAATGACAATGTCAACAGGTCGGACGGATGATTTTAACATTTGTGGGGATTATTTAAGAATGCACAACAAAAATCAAAATGGTGGCGCCAATATAGCGAACGAATTTTATCATTTGTAACAGATTCGGCTGAAATATCAGTATCTAGAAGTATTTAAGAATAAAAGTTATGAAATTTTAGTCAATATTTGAGAACTAAAAATGGCGGCACCACCATAGCAGACTAATTTTAAAATTTTTGCAGATTTGATTAAAATTCGGCATTTAGGGGTATCTAAGACTGCACATCATGAATGTTTGTCAACATTTTAAAAATTCAAGATTGTAATGACAACATGGCGGCGGAATTTTAACATTTGTGTAGGTTTGGCTGAAAGAAAGTAGGAATCTGGGGATATTTGAAAATACATATCATACATTTTTAGTAAATATTTAAAAAATGAGAGTAGGAATGCCTAGAATGCGAGCGAATTTTGATATTTATACAGATTTGATTAAAAATCGATATTAAGTGAGCAATTCATAAATTTTTAGTAATACATATTTAAAATGGGGATGTCATCAATCAATCAATCAATCCGATAAGTACTTTTTTCAGATATTTTTAAACATTTAATTAGGCCACCGTTTTGTTCCCCCATTTTGAATTTGTCTCAACATTTTTACCAGTTCATTTCTATATAATATTTGATTTTTGAGCAAAATTTGAACATAATCGATGTAGTAGTTTTCTGCATTGACACACACACTCAATGTCAAACCTAATGTTTCTGCAAAATTTGGATAAAATGGATAAGCAGTTTCTTAGTAATATTTTTTTAACATTTCAATAAACCGCCATTTTGTTCAGCCATATCGGATTTTTACCAAAATATTACCACGTCGTCATCATATGACCTTTAATTTTTAACCAAAACTTGAAGTAAATAGGACAAGCAGTTTTTGAGCTTTGTCGCGGACAGACATACAGACTAACCGACGGAACTGAGAAAACATGTTTTTTTGTAGCTAGAATACTTTCCTCTTGCGAGGAAAGTAAAAAAAAGCGAGTGCTATTGGATACGAATAGAATAGCCAATTCTCATATTGTTTTTCCATGTTAATAGCTAAAATTTAAAAAATAAAAGATTTTTTTTAAAATTTCAATATCCTAAATCTTAAATTCTAACTAGTTTAGAACATGTTTACGAACACATTTTTACTTTTAATACCCAAAGACTCACTATTTAAATTCCTTTACCTGAAAACACTTATATAAAAAATTGGCCCAACTTAAGTGAAAATTAAAAAAAGGCGCGAAATCATCCGAAACTTTATTATTTCCCCAGATTTCATCCAAAATATAGTGCTTTTCGAAATCCCAGTACGTTTTTTTTGAGCGTGAGACGCCCTTCGACTATTTTAATATAATATAGGTATATTCTATAATTATTTTAATTCTTTGATAGGAAAAACTTTTGTAATCGGCAAAAAAATCACCCCAGAGCCTTTTTTGTATCATTTTGCTTCTGAAGATTCTCACATGACCCCCGACGAAATAAACGTTCTATTATACTGAACCGGATTGTTCAATACGTCATGTGACCCAAAATAAGTGAATAAAGTATCTTCCATTAGACATGTCTCCTGGAAAAGGAAATCTTGCGGTTTATTTAGTGATTAAAAGAAAATTCCAAACTTAAACCGCCAATTTTTTACAAACTCACATTGCCCCACCATAGTTAGGTCAACTAAAGCTCCTAGTGTCGCAATGTCTAAGTTAAAGTAAATAAAACTTATTTATTAAATATTTAAAAAATTAATGTTCTTCTAATGTCACCACACCTTTAGAACGCTGCTTCTTGAAGAAAGGCAACATATAATTAGAAGATTTGAGCCATATCAACAAATACACAATAATACATTAAAACACATGCAGTAGTGACGCTAAGAAAACATCTAGAAACAATAATGCCCTTTTCTTAAATAGAACATATTTTAATTTGTAAACAGAATTAATGGGGATCATGGAAACGGAAATCGAAGAACGACGTTTATATAGGCTTTCAAAATATCCAGTTTTTGTCTCAGCACGTGCCTCTAAATTTTCTTAAGGGTACTGAATTAACTTCCAGAAAATATAAAATTTGCTAATTCTCTTCAAAAATTACGGTAAATAAATCATTTCAACGCGACGAACGGCTCGAGCGGAATCAAATAAGGCAGAAGAAAACATGTGACATTGGAGTAAGTTTGGTTTCTTAAAGGGATGTGCAAGTATCGACAAATTATTTATACAAAAAAGAGGATAGCTCAAAAACGAAAAATGTTGCCAGATTGTCTAGTTTTTCCTAGAACTTATGAAAAATATATATTTTTTTGGGATTAAATTGCTGTTTTACTTTAAATATAACACCCTATATATTGTTATGCTCTTCACTAGTATAATATTTCTACTTTTCAGAAATACATAGTTTGGATATAATTATTTTACATTTCTAGATTTAAAAATTAATTTATTGCTCTGAACCTAATTACACACTTCTTGCGACACCATAACTACAAAGTGAGCCTTGGAACAGAATTATGTAAACCTTGTGTCGGCCATCAAATAAGTTCGTTGTAAAATTAGGTTGTCAAATGCAATCTAAGTTTTATTTTTTATTGGTTTCTGAAAGGTTTGACCAAATCGAAAAAGCAGTTCTAGTAATCCCCGCAGATTTCGTTCGGTATAGCAAAAAAATCACCCATGCAGAAAGTCGATTTTGTTATAGGTACAACGATTTAGAAATACAGGCTCTTTGAAGAGAATCAGGCTACGTGAAAACCATAGGGGAAATTTTCAGTAATAATAATTATAAAAAATCTATTCGAAACATGGTCAACTCATTCATGATGTCGAGAAGTAAATTAGAGTGACTTTTAAAGATAATTAAATTTAAATCATACAAGATTCAAACATTTCAACGAATTGTACCCCATGCTTACGAACAAAGACGTTAAAACAATTCTAGATTCAACAAGGAAAGAAAGAAGTAACATTTAATATGAACGGAGAAGTTAATATACATAATTGCAGCATATGGAGCGAGGTATGTCCCCGAGAATTTGTTAATTTTAAATGGGTTTGCCAAAAGCGTATGTTTTCTTAATAGAAAATACTATCCACGGAGTTAACTACACTGGTATGTTAGATTCTTAAAATAACAATAAGAAAACTTATAGAATTAATTAGATCGAGAAAACGAGTGCAGGGCACATACAACAATTATTAATATATAGTTAGGATTTGTTAAATTTCTTGTGTCAGCTATTCACGAAAATAAAACCCCCACTGAACTCACATGTGCAGCTACCATCATCTATTAGGGACGAACATATAGGTTACCGACAAATCGAATAACAGTAGGTTAAATAAAAAGTATCGATAATTATTCGATATCTTTCGATAGTTTCCGATAACTACCGGATAGGAAACAATTGGGTTACATTTTTTAAAAGCGAGGTCTTTTTTGGTCCTTGATTATTTGTAAGGAGTTTAACACCCTTGGTCGATAACTATCGCGATATGTCAAAAACTTCGATAGGTAACAATATCGACAGGTAAAAATCTATCGCTTATACTAATAGTTCGCGAATCTCGATGGTGTGAAACGGAAAAGCATACCTACCGCCGGCCGGCGCCGGTTTCTAGACGCAATTGGTTAAAAGCAAGTGTTTTATAAATTAATTTTAAAATTTAAAAATGAAAAATTAACATATTCAAACTACGTATTTTTGAAGAGTAGTATCGGGCTATTGAAGGACTACGAATATAAAGGGTGTTTTTTTTTAAATAAAGGAGCAATTTAATCCCAAAAAATGTCTAATATTCCGCATAAAATTTATATGTTTATATAAATTTAAGCAAATCTAAGCCATTTGGTGAAAACCGCACTTCGATTTTTCGTTTCCGAGTAATTAAGCCGCGAAATGTGTTAGGTTTTAGTGGAACACAATGAATAATATTTAAAGTGGTCTTAAAGCAGCTAAAATAAAGCGATAGCATAAAATAGATCAAAAGGGTCTTTAACCAAAGAAACTTATCCGCTTGCTTTAAACATTACTTTCTTTTTACAACGTGTCGTTTTCCGCTTAAATAAACCTGTCCAAAGATTATATATAAATACAATACGATAGTATATTATCAAGTTTTAATTAAAATTTGAAAGCCACCATGTTTCACTCAAAACGCTGCCCAAATAATTGATATTTAGAAAAAAGTTAAAATAAAAAAAAATTATATATATATATATATATATATATATATATATATATATATATATTTATATTTATATATATATATAATTTTTTTGATTTATGGTCATTGTATCAAACAGAAAATTAGAAGGTATCTATGTCTAAACATCTATTGAAAAAAGGAATTTTTCGAAATGGCTGAAATTCATAAAAACAAGAATGCCGTAAACGACAAAAAAGATATATATATATATATAAATAATATATATATATATATATATATATATATATATATATATATATATATATATATATATCTATATTATAATCACCAATAGTCGTAGTATTTGTCTGATTTTAATACAGCGAAGGTCTTAATAATTTTAAAATGTTAAATAAATGTTTGAGTATACGTCAGAATATGTGTAATCTAGTGGTATTATTTATTTGATAAATTTACGTTGATAAGTCTTAAATTCTTAATACTTTTATTTATATATAGAAATTTTGCTAAAACATCTCTTAGGTTTGAAAAAGACCAAAACTTTGGTCGTAACGTTACCATTGCATCAAATATATATATTAAAAGATACCTTCTAATTTGCGGTTTAATATAATGATCTTAAACCAAGAAAATTAGGAAAAAAAATATTGAAAAAAAGTCAAAGAATTCAAAAATATAATATTATTATATTTTTGAATTATATATATGTATATAAATATATATATATATATATATATATATATATATATATATATATATATATATTATATATATATATATATTATATAAATATATATATATATATATATATATATATATATATATATATATATATATATATATATATATATATATATATATATATATATATATATATATATATATATATTTATATATATATAAATATTTACATATATATATATATATATATATATATATATATATATATATATATATATATATATTTATATATATTGTGTTAAGGTAAAAAATAAGAAGGCTATAAATTTGTAATAACACATTTATACGCCTTAAGAATTTATGCATTATGCGATTCATCTCGGTGTATTTCTCAGTAGATTAATCATTTATCAAACTGCTCAACATGCGCTTAACGCTTAAAAACCGACCGAGATTGGCTTGCACTGCGCTATGTTTGAGCGTGCCATTGTTCTAGTTGGCTTCCTGCTGCAACAAAATATATGTACAGTATCGGAAGTATAGACTCTTACAACAACAATATTGTTAACTTTTAAAAATTCACTTGAAATGTTGAAATTACAATTGCAATTTACAGTCAAATAAATATGGTGCAAAGGTTTCCAATGTTCTCTACATTTTGAAGTTGTTTCAACCCAATTGCTGAGTCGATGTAAGTACTATTACTACTATTTGGGTTTAATCAAAATCACACATTAAGTGTATATCGATATCTTCAATTATTTTTATATCGTTATTTTTCACCTCCATACTAAGCAAGAGATAATGGTAAAATCAACAGATCTTTGACCGGATTATTACAGTATTATCCGCACACGAAGATTATAATATCGCACGTGACAACAAACCACGTCAAGAGCTTTTAAGCCACACGTTACTACTAAAAATATAAAAGTCGGACGTCAAAACGATATATACGAAAGTAAATATTTACAGCCTTTACAATAATATATATTAACAAAATTGTAGAACGGAAGTTTTCATGGCTTTGATCAATGGTTCATGGGATAAGACCGTGTTACACTAGAATTACTATCCAATTTGGAATAATGTTATAGTAAATTCAATTTGACACGGCCTGATAACAAGAACCATGATTTCTTTTATAACAAAATTGTCTCAAAACCAACGAAAACGTACCGTTATTGCCGTATTATTTTATCTTTACATTAGAGGTAATCTATAAGAAAATAAGATATCGTAAAGTGATAGGAAACAAATATGCAGAACAAAAGAACTGTGAAAAATACATTTTCCATTGGTTTGACTTTTATTGCATACGTCCAATTATAACTTCATAGTAGTTACATTCTTTTATACTCACAATAAAAAATCAGACACTCTTGGTTCTATCATCATTGGTGCTTGCTTAGCACAGAGGGCATAAGGTTAGAACTTTTTCTCAATTAGAAGATTTGATGGAAATAGTAATGTTAATTCTTTAATCTTTAGTAGTAATTTCTTGCAGGAGCTTGCAGGCAAGAGAATTTAACAAATTTGTTGTTGGAAAATGTCAAGGATGAAGGGCGATGTTTTCATTTACACAGACAACGAAAACGAAAATAGGGAATTCTATGTAACATCTGGAAATAGACAAGAGATAGACATGGTTCAACTAGTTCGAAAATACATTAATCTTCGCCCATGTAACATCGAGCCTGGTAGGTTTTCATTCAATTTCGAAATAGTGTGTGTATGAAGCAACCAGTTGGCATTAATTCGTTTAGATCCTCGCCAAAACAGATTGCGTTGTATCTCAAACTTGAACATCCAGAAGAATATACGGGGCATTGCTTCCGAAGATCGTCTATGTCCCTATTGGCAGATTGAGGAGTTCACATTCTAACAGTAAAGTGTCATGGTGGCTGGCGATTCAATACGGTTACGGTCAGCTACATTGAAAATTCTGCAGAAAATAAAAGAAAAATAGCATCCAAAATTCTGGGTGCAACGGGAGAAACTTTGGACGATCCCGAAAAAAATGAAACAAACCTATCAGACGACCAGTTTAAATAATGAAAACAATATATTGACTACAAATTTAGCAAATGTGGCTGCTTCGTCAGGAATTTATTTGAAAGATTGCAAAGATTGAACTATTAATATTTATAATAAATAATTTTTCATGTTTTTTAGTTTTTAATAAAATAATTTATAAAAATCTTCGCTTTTTCTATATTACAAATTTCAAACTAAAAAAGAATGAATTAGTGAAAATACGTGCGGTAATAAAAAGGAGTGCGGTAATGAAGCTCTTAACTCACGCAAAATGCGTGGGTTAAAAGCTTCTTAACTCACGGACGTAGTTAAAATTATTTTGCGCCTGACAGTCGCCAAAACTTTTAGGTAAAACGTCTGTAAGACAGTGTAGGGAAATTTGAACGCCAGTCGTATTTACTGGTAAAGGTAGTCGGAGTCTTAAAAAAGCAGTTGAAAAAAAAACTTTATTTCAAAGCGGCGGGAACTAGCTATATATTTTATTTTTTGGATCAACTTAATATTTTAAAATATATTAAAGTTATAGCAGATTAAAATATTTAATTTAAAATACATTTCAATAATACTTATACTGTTCTCATAAACCTATAATATCAAAACTTTAATCGAGATTCCTTTTCTTAAAATCTAAACTAAACCAAAAATGACTGCCAACATAATAATACTTCCTCTGTAATAAGAATCGATGTAATAATAATAATAACATAATATATGGACTGTTACGTGAAAAAAAGATTGTCTACAGATATCAACTGTAATTTACCAAAACAAGTATTCATAACATAATTCTATATGACACTCCAATATTTTGCAACGTGCTCAATATTGCAAACGCAGACTTAAATTGTGTAGCTAATGCAAATTTGCAAATTCTGTATTATGCAAAATCGAAATATTGTTGAGAAACGCCTACACGAAGTATATCTAGGAAACGAAGTTTAAATTACGGCAAAATAAATGCTCGACTGGATATGAGCAAGCCAGTTGCTAGGTGCAATTTTGTGGATGAAATCTTATTCGAAGGCCGTATTTTATTTGCATGTTTATTTCTATTTGTTTTGAG
>JAUTXW010000899.1:0-10084 GCA_030620095.1 Kuschelorhynchus macadamiae | reverse complement strand
TTACCGTATTTATAATTTACTCAATCTTAGAAAAAATGCGTGAATGCGTCACAATTTTACCAAAATAATGCAAACTAGAATGTGATTGTTATTGTTCTTTAATATAGGTAATATGACGTTCTGTTTTCTATATAATTAGATGTCATTTAATGAGGCAGCAAATCCACGTTCAGGCCGATTTTTTTAATATAACTTATAGTTGAAAAAAATGTGGATTAGGTTAGATGCAAATTGGTTAGGTTTGCTGTAAAGAAGGTGCACGATTTTTTTAACAAAACCTATACCGTTAGGTAGATCTGTCCCGTTAGGATTAGGTTAGCTCAGGTTCATCGATAAAACCATCATTAAAGTCATGAACCATCTATAAAACCATATAATCACAGTCACACCTCAAAACATCGAAAATCAGATTGTAAAATATTATTTTTAACTTTTTAGCTATTTTTTTTGAAGTCGGTTCTATTTCTTTTTTAAATATTTTATTTCACCCTTTTTAGTAATTTCTTACAAGACACAATTAACATTAGATTGTATAATAAACACTGAAAAATGATATATAAAAATTATAAGGAGGGTAGTTGGTTAATAACGTTTTATTTATAACGGATGTTTATTTTTCGAAAATGTTAAGTAAAATATTGGATTTTGAAGTTGCAAATTTTCATGGTCACCCTGCATACATATGTATACAAACGTAAACTTTATTATAAAAGTCACTAGCTTTATCGCCCTTATACCTGTGTTTTTTTATATTATTATTAATTGAAAAACGGGTAAGCGGAATTCATATCAAACCATATGGGACCACCAGAAAAATGTAAGGAAAATTTTATGATTTTTTTATGAAAAAAATGGTTTTCCTCCGCACTTTTTTGCTTAAATCTAGTAAATTTAAGCTAAAGTTTCTAACAAAATCAAGAAAAGATCAAAAGTCAAGATGTATTAAATCGTATAAAGACCCGTTTTCATCTATAGAATTACTAGAATTGGAAAATATAATAAAATATATGAACATTCCATTTAAAAAATAAAATCGCAATTACGGAAACTACGGTAAACTTGGCAATGTTTCAAATGTCACCCACGGCTTCGCCATATTACCAAACATATGTTTAAATTTAATTAACGATTTTGAGCGATCTTCGATGTATTTGGCGAATTAGAGACTTTTAATCCTACTGTTGTTATTTTTTGACACACAGCTTAAAAAAAATCTGACGTTTGCTAATTATTCTGACTGAATGAAAAGTGCAAAACCACATTTTATATCAAATTAAAAAAATTACGCTTAAGTTATTCTAAAACGAGATTATTATTGTGTCCCAAACTTCGGACGTGTTGGGTTTCATCGAACCCATCTGGTCTGTTTTAATTACCCATCGACAAATCGTCGGGCAATCCGGGTGACAGAGCCCTAGGGCTTGGTGAACTCCTCGCAGGAGAGCAGGGGCATGGTAAATGTGCTGCAGGTATGGAGGTGGCCGCGGAAGCTGGAGGTGGTGGCAGGTTCACCAGAGAAGAGTAGTCGGGGGCTTTGTCGTGGTGACTTTGGGGAGTTACTGGAGACTGTAACGTGTTTGGAGGTCTCCCTGTAAATAAATACAAAAGGGTTAATATGACATTATTTTACCCAGGTACGTAGTTAAAAATTTAATTCCGAAGGTCAAGCATCTAAACACAAATGTATCAACAAAAAAAAAACAGTATTATGATAAATAAACGAACTATTTTTGTTTAGTAATTTTCACTAATTTATTTCAGTTTGACAGCGGTTTCGAGGCTCTATGTCTTTTTTGAAAACCAACTCAAGACTAATGCTAAAGCTGGAGCTTTAAACAATAATAAAAGAGTAAAGTGTCAGCAGGTATAAAGGTTCAACAATGGGAAGCCGTTTTAGTCCATTTGATCGTTCAATAAAATATTAGGTTTTTTCTCTCTAATAATTTTCAGACTTCCAAATAATATAACTTGTTACCTTTATTGTGATTGTGAAATGTTTCTAGTAAATGTTTTACATAATTATAATCTGTTTTTTTGTTTAATATGTGATGTTTTGTGTTCTTTCATACGTTTATAAAAAGATCTACCCGTTTGACCAATATTTCCAATAAACTTATACAAAATGAGATGTTTCAAAAGCATATAATATTACAAAAGAATATATTTGTGACAATCTTGCTAATGCCTCTCGTGATGCAGTTTTGTGTTTTCCTTCATCTTATTGAATTTTTAATCCGATCGAACATATCTGGCATGAATTAAAAGCCTTGATTAAGAGAACATTTTCAGTTGGACCTTGTTCCTTCAAGTGTCTAGTTAATACCGTAATTTATTAAACTTTTTAAATCAATATTTAATAGTATAAAATTTTTATTTTACTTTTAAATGCCGGTTTTGGGGCATCGTAGGTCTTAGCGCTGGCCGCGTGGGGCTCTATTTTCACATTAATTTAAGGTTATTAATAATAAAACTAGGTCCCCGGACTTTTTCCTTATTATATATATATATATATATATATATATATATATATATATATATATATATATATATATATATATATATATATATATATATATATATATATATATATATATATATATATATATATATATATATATATATACCTGGTATATTTTGACTTTCCTGGGAAAAACGCTTGGACACGTCAATTTTGATTTTTAGGGGGACGTCTTTTCATGTATGATTGTATAATACAGGGTGTTCCAAAAATAAGATATCGCATTACACTTGACATTTTTAAATGGAAACCCCAATTTTTTTTCTATTTTTGGATTCTCCAGGAAGTTTTTAGTAACTTTTGTATAATAGAGTTTATACCTATCTTCAACCATTTTGAAGTTTTTTTAATTTTTTTTATAAAATTCGCCTCATTTAATTTAGTACTGATAATACGGAAAAAAATAATAATCACCGATACCAGCAAGAAATTTAGCATCCGTCAATGTCATCGTAAATCATAGAACAACTTTATCTTTGATTTGAAATCGTTAAGTTGCCTAGTTCTATTATAATATTTTGCAATGATTTATTCAATTCAAGAAAGGGTCGAAATAACGAAACTGTATTATCAAAACGGAAGCATTGCAAGAGCTACCGCCCGGTTGTTTAATGCGTTACATCCAGACAAAAATATTAACCATAAGTATGTGGCTAAATTAATAAGAAAATTTGAAGCAACTGGATCTGTATCTAATATTCGCCGGAATCAGGAAAATCGTCCAAGTAGAAATGAAGCCAGAGAAATAGCAGTTTTGGGACACGTGGCTCTTGACAACACCCAAAGTACTCGTGGTCTGGCTACTTCTTCAGGATTTACACGCTCAACAGTGCAAAGAATTTTGAAATCCTATAAATTTCACCCGTACAAAACTAAACTTGTCCATGAGCTTAATGAAGACGATTATGATAGAAGGTTGGAGTTTTGCGAATTAATGACACAACGTTTGAACAATAACCCAAATTTGTTATTTAACATTTGTTTTTCGGATGAATGTACCTTCTATTTACATGGTGCTGTAAATAGACATAATTGTCGATATTGGAGCGACTCGAATCCACATTTGTTTCGAGAGGTACATTCGCAATACCCACAAAAAATTAATGTCTGGGCCGGCATTTTCGGAAATCATATTGTAGGACCTTTCTTTATTCCTGGAAACTTGACGGGGGAGTTGTACTTGGACATGTTGGAAAATACAATAGAGCCACGAATAACCGAAATAATAGAAAATGAGGTTAATTATAATGAAAATTTTCTTCATTTCCAACAAGATGGTGCACCACCGCACTATGTAGCTCCAGTACGACAGTTTTTGGACACCCATTTCCCAAATCAGTGGATCGGACGGCGCGGCCCCATTGAGTGGCCACCAAGGTCTCCGGACTTGAGTCCTTTAGATTACTTTCTTTGGGGACATATAAAAAGTAAGGTTTTTAGTACGAAGCCAGACTCCATCCAAGATCTTCGGGAGCGGATCACGGCGGAATGCAGACAAATAACTCCAGAAATGTGTGAAAATGTTAGGAATAGATTTGAGCAAAATATTTATTATTGCATGGAGGTAAACGGACACCACTTTCAACATTTATTACCACATTGACTTTTTGACACATTGTAGCTAAGTAACTAATTTTTGTTTAAATTTTAATGTGAATGTAAAACTGTAAATGGTTTAGTGTTCCTGATTCCGGCGAATATTAGATACAGATCTAGTTGCTTCAAATTTTCTTATTAATTTAGCCACATACTTATGGTTAATATTTTTGACTGAATGTAACGTATTAAACAACCGGGCAGTAGCCCTTGCAATGTTTCCGTTTTGATAATAAAGTTTCGTTATTTTGACCCTTTCTTGAATTTAATTTATCAATACTTGATATTATTCAATTATTCAAATAACTTCAAAATGGTTGAAGATAGGTATAAACTCTATTATACAAAAGTTACTAAAAACTTCCTGGAGAATCCAAAAATAGAAAAAAAAATTGGGGGTTTCCATTTAAAAATGTCAAGTGTAATGCGATATCTTATTTTTGGAACACCCTGTATTATACAATCATACATGAAAAGACGTCCCCCTAAAAATCAAAATTGACGTGTCCAAGCGTTTTTCCCAAAATATACCAGGAAAGTCATAAAAAAGGGTGGGACCTTTTCGTTGGGCCACCCTGTATATATATATATATATATTCAATTGATACAGGATGTTTCTTAATTTAGTGTCAATATTTAAGGAGGTGATTTTTGGGTCCATTTTAAGAAGAAAACTTCACATAAATATATGACTTAAACGGTGTAAATTTTGAGATAGAGGGTGTTAAATTTTCAATAATTTCATAATTTTTCGATAATATCTCGAATACCACTCTAGATATTGTAATGAGATTTGGTATAGAGGTACTATGCATCTAGTGGAATTTTCTGATGTAGACCATTTTTTTAATTTCCACCAGTGGCGTCCGTACGGAATCCGACCTGCATATTTTCCCAGACATTTATGGTATGCCACTGATTTTTTTTAAATAAAAATTATTTTTGAAATTCCCATTCATTTTTGAGCAAGTTTGATCCCTTGGTAATTTTGTGCTGGACGCACGGTTTTCGTTTTAAAAAATAAAAACCGTTTCTCTGCATGGTCCAAACAATCCTGGTCATAACACGGATATCACCATGCATGCAAAGGAATATTATTGTATTAAACTCGAGAAATCAAATCTTGAATTATTTTAGAAAAATCAGTGGCGTGAAAGTAATTACTATGTCCATTCTTATTAAAATCAGAAATCACTTTATCTTAGTGAGAGATATTTGTAGATAATAGTATGTGGTCTTCAGCCACCAATCTAGGACCACCATGTCAATGTTTTTCAGAAGTCTGTTCCTTCATAAATACTTTTTATAAATTTTATTAAAATAATATGACATTCTTCAACAATAACAAGTTATTTATAAAACTATACTAATACAACTAGGTACACAATTAATAATTTCAACAAAAATAATTAGGTTTTAACAAATTGACAGCCCACTTTGTGAAACAAAATAGAAGAAAAAAATTAAATAAGTTGTTGAAAATGCCCACCACTTTGGAGAATACAAGCTTCAGCCCTTTTCTCATGTTGTCGCGAACTCTTTGAAGGATACTCTCGGTGTTTCTAATAATATCGCAAGAATCTCTTATACGATCCTTCAGCTCCTCTACAGTGTTTACTGGGGTGCGGTAAACTAAAGATTTAAGATGTCCCCATAGAAAAATAGCCAAACTATTTAGGTCTGGGTACCTAGGGGGCCATGGTTGGGGTCCACCACAACCTACCCATCTGTTGTTAAATGTGCGGTTTAAATGTTCTCTGGCTTCAATACTAAAGTAAGCGGGCGCGCCATCGTGAATGAACCACATTCCGTTTCTAATCAGAATTGGTATATCTTCTAACAATATCGGCAAATCGTTCTCAAGAAACCGGCGATAATTATAGCCATTTAGTCTTTCTGGGAGGAAAAAAGGTTCAATTAGGTGATTTTCGATAATGCCAGCCCAAACATTTACAGAGAATTCTTCTTGATGATGATGTTCTACAATGGCATGGGGTTCTCGTCGGCCTAGATATGATTATTGTTGAAGTTTCTGATAACGTTCCTGGGGAAGTTCGCTTCATCTGTGAACATTATTTCGCTATAAAATAAGGGATTACGCGCAATTTTTTCCATTCACAAAAATTAACTCGGAAAGGAAGATCTCGGGGAAGTAAGGCTTGCACTCGTTGAATGTGATATGGGTATAAAAAAAATCATGTAGAATTTTCCAAACTAGGATGTTCGAAATATTTAGGTTAATTCCAATTTTCTTAGTACTCAGTTCAGGATTTTCATCTATGGAATTATCAGGTGTTGTCATATTAGCGATATTGTTGAAACTCTGCAGAGAAACGGTTTTTATTTTTTAAAACGAAAACTGTACGTTCAACTCAAAATTACCAAGAGATCAAACTTGCTCAAAAATGAATGGGAATTTCAAAAATAATTTTTATTTAAAAATAAATCAGTGGCGTACCATCAATGTCTGGGAAAATATGCAGGTCGGATTCCGTACGGACGCCACTGGTGGAAATAAAACAAAAATGTTCTACATCAAAAAATTTCACTAGATGTATAGTACCTTTTTAGCAAATTTCATTACAATATCTAGAGTGGTATTCGAGATATTATCGAAAAATTATGAAATAATTGAAAGTTGAAAACCCTGTATCTCAAAATTTACACCGTTTAGGACATATGTTTATATGAAGTTTTCTTCTTAAAATGGACTCAAAAATCACCTCCTTAAATATTGATATATATATATATATATATATATATATATATATATATATATATATATATATATATATATATATATATATATATATATATATATATATATATATATATATATATATATATATATATATATATATATATATATATATATATATATATTTATATATATATATATATATATATATATATATATATATATATATATATATATATATATATATATATATATATATATATGTAGTATTTAGAATTTTTTAGTTCTTTCAGGAAGCTTGAATACAACCCCATTTTTTCGAAGACGGCTCAAGTAGGATTGAAAAAAGGTGCTGACAAATAACAATAATAATTCAGAATAAATTAATTCAGAGTTTTATCGAGTTCGTCTATATGACAGTAAAATGGTCCAAAGACCTCCGAAAGCAGCCATAAAACGATTTTTATTTGACCCTGAACCTGCAATTTTTAGTTCACAGGAAAGTTAAGCGTATTTTCAACTAGATGAAGAATACTATGAATCAATAATCCGAGGCTCAAGAAAAACTCAAACAAATCCATTCCCAAGCAAGTAGGGGTTGTTCAACAATAAAAACACTGGCACTAGTTCTGATGTGGACATTCCACACACCAGTGTTTTCAGCATTTCAACCCCAAACGGCGGCTATGACCAACAGGTTTGACAGAATCAGCGCCATAACACTATATTATCAAAATTGTACATTCTGATATAACTGTAATATTATTAAACAGGACTAAGGTTGATTCATCATTAATTTGTATTAGGAAATTTGTTATATCTTAATAAACTTCTTTACAACTTAATAAATCTTTTTAATATCGGAAAATTATCTACCAAAACAAAACGTACATAGCGTCAAGAGACAAAAACCCTGACCCTAAGGGTTCAGGTGCTATGCACTATGGGGATAACTCGCCTCATTTAAATACCTCTTGATGAACCACGTTTTTATTGCACTTTCTTTCAGTTTTTGTCAACATGGACTTGGGGGAAATTTGTGTTTATAAATTATTTCCGATATTTTAGAACATTCTGTATAGATTTTTAAAAAATATGTAAAAAAATTAAATAAAACATACCTATTCAAGCGTTTTTTGGAAATAGCAACCGGTTTTTAAATAAAAAATATTGTAATATTTATGATTTCATCCCTTTTGAAATTTGATTTTTGAAAAAACACTTCTTATCGAACCTTCATCCTACAATTAACTAGTATGTCAAAATTCAGCTATGGGTCTCATAAGCTTTATAAACCCAAATATTTTAGGTTTTTTTCGATTTTATACTATAGCATATGCTGTATAGAGTAAATGATAAGTAAACATTTCTTGGAAAACCCACTTTTTTCCAAAAAAAAAAAAGAAAAAATGAATATCTTCATAATTTTTATTACTTTTCACAGCAAAAACTTTATCATGAAGCTTTTGATAGGAAAGAATTATTCCGCTGTTGCCAAACTAACTTGATTTTCATTTCCTTGTAGAAGAAATTTTTATTTATTATGATGTTAATAATGATTTGATTTGTTTATTATGGATTTAATGATGGTTTTATCAACTAACTTAACGCTAACGGGACAGATCCTCTTAACATATAGGTTTTGTTAAAAAAAAATCTCTGGTTTAATATGGACTCAAAATTTTGTTGGCTCGCTTTCCTTACAGCAATCCTAACCAATCCTAACCTAACCTAGTTGGCATTAGGCCTTATTGTTATTAATTATAAGTTTTGATAAAAAAAAATTAAAAAATATATTACAAAATCAGTACCGGGCCTGGCAACGTCGGAATAGAGTGGGAGGCATAATGAATAAGCTTCAGACTAATCAATTGTCATTTTTAAAAGATGACTGGAAGTCTTTCAGCAAAATAAAAAGAACATGTGAGTTATTTATGTTTTTTGTAACATTTACAAGAAAAAAACATTTATTATAAATAAAGATTAGTGAGAATTAGGTATTTTAGTAATTAAGCTTAAACTTCCACAAACGACGTTAAAAACGTATCTGAAGAAGGAGAATAAAACAAGGTTTTTAGTGACTTTTTTATTGAAAAAAATTGAGTGTTCCAAAGTTAGTTATGTCTAAAAATGTGCAATTTATAATAATCCTCCAGAAGAAAATCAAAAGAGTGTAAAAATTGTGGGTTTATAAAGCTCACCTTAGCCTTCAGCTATTTACGTCAAGCGATTTGAGCAGAATCGTGATTAAAGTGCGGGACATGAAAGAAAACCGGGCGGTAAGTATAAAGAAAGTAAGTAGTAAAATTTGTTTACGCAAATAAATTTTATGTTATTTTATTCATTGTAATAGTTTGCCGCTTCACCTATAAAGGGTGCCAGCTAAGTGGTACGGAAAATTAATCGAGGATTTAGTAAATTTCGCACTGGTCCACTTGTAAGAGGGATGTGCCCAGAGTCTCCATGCACTTGCCACTAGAAGGTTCTAGCTATTTCCAGTGGCGCCTATACATTTCAAGCATTTGTTTTCATTTCTATATAAATGCGTTGCGTTGAATTTGAATTATTATTTCGAAGTAACGATGGCCAGCAAGAGAGGAAAGACAATTCGAAGCGGTGCACGTGAAGTTATTGCGAGCATTATAGAGGCCTTTACTAGAGAAGCTGAAAATAATAGTGTGACTATTCCAATTCAAAATCGAACAGAACGCGCTGCATTTTACACTGATGTTTCGGAAAGTTGTGTAAGAAAAATTCAAAGAAAACATAATGATCGCTCATGTTCTACCTCACTTTTAAAATCTCCTGGTAAAAAAAGACCCCGATTATCATACAAAGAACAAAATAGATTTTCCGTACGGGTATAAAACCTTAAATCGGCTTTTACGATCAAATCGTTTTATTTGGCGCAAGTGCCAAAATAAACGAAAATTGCTCATTGAGAGACCAAATATTTTTCACTGGCGGGTGAAATATCTATCAACTGTAAGGCAATATAGGCAAGAAGGACGCAATATTGTGTATCTAGACGAAACTTGGGTAGATAATGATATGACAGTGAACTAATGCTGGTAAAGTGAAAGTGTTGCGGGTGTTGTTCAGGGAATCCGCTCTAGCAGTCGCTCTATTATAGTTCACGCTAGTTCAGAAGCCGGATTTGTTTCAGGTGCTGCTTTAGTTTTTCGCTCGGGACTAACAACTGGAGACTATTATGGACAGATGAATAGAGATAATTTTGAAAAGTGGTTGCTCGGGAAGTTTCTACCTAACAT